>JAHXRV010000260.1:0-54710 GCA_019904355.1 Psilocybe tampanensis | reverse complement strand
CCATACACTTCTCTACTACACCTGTCCAAAACCTGATCACCCGTCGCCCCTGCTCTCGTGCCAGTTCTTTGTCCCTCTTCGCCATCTGCGCGGCTTGTGCGAGTTTTCGTGGCTTCGTAAGGAGGTTGAGACCGCTGGTTCGAGATGATGGTTCCACAATGGTGGTGGGCGAAAGCGGAGATGGCGGTTGAAGTGACTGAGATAGAGGAGCCGGCGAAGGTGAAGGAGATGTCGAATTGAGGAAGATGCAACCGCTCCTGCGAATAACGTCACTTGCACAACTCATATCCCTGATATGGGTCAAGCTCGGGAAGGCCTCCTTACGAAGGAGACTGCCGAACTGCTCGAAGAGCATGAAATACGGGTCCTCATCCTCGTCATCATCCTCCCTCCTCCGCCCCACATCCGCCCGCCTACGCCTCGCTGCATCATTTGCATCTCCCTTCAACCGCCTCTCCATATCCCTCACACCGATGACCTCCAATCCAGCATGTGTCGGCAACAGAACATGAGGCGCGATCCAGTCCGGGGATTGCCAATTCCACTCCGCGTCCGCCGAGCAGATGAAAGTGTGCAGGCTGGGGCACCACTCATCCAGCGGGATAGAAAAGGGCCCATCCGCAGGTCCATGGCCGTTGAGATGGGTACGCGAAGGACGAGACGTCAACCACGCCTCCTCGATGTCCTCGCTGCTATGACCCAACTCCAACTGCGAGATCTTCCACCCGTGGACTTCGAAGAAAAGACGAAAGCCCTCCGCGGCGTATCCGAAATCGGCAGAGACGACGGAGAGGTGTGTCAGACGAGGCATGTCCCATTTTGACAGAGCCGTGAAGGTAGCATTATCGAGGGTGACTTTGAGTGAGAGGAGCGAAGGGAGAGTGAGGGTGAAGACCTGCCCGTCGATGGAAGGCGACAAGGCGGGGAAAATGGCTGATGTCGATGTAGAGGGCGAAGACAGAGAAGCGGATAAAGAAGAAAAAGTCGTGGTGGTGGTGTAGCTCGCTGTAAGGTCCGTGAGGAGCATGGAGTTAATCCCGAGGCTCGGCGAATTCGCGAGACTCGATCGGCGCATGGCAATCCCACCTCCAACCCCTAGTCCGTCACCAGCCTGACTTACACCCCAAACACCCTCACCGCTATTCCCAAAGAGAACATCGGAACAGCTCGTCGATATTTCCAAGAACTCTAACCCCTTTCCCACCCCGTCAAGCATCAACCGTGGGCCGATGACATCCTCATAATACTTCACGCCTCGCACAACGTCCATGGGGTGATGATCATAATTCGTCCACGAAAGTCTCTTGAGCGGGCGAGAAAAGAGGGTATGCAGGAGCGCATCCGGCGTGAGGATGTGGTGATGGTACACGGCGTCCACTTGAGTTGATGACGAAGGTGAAGGTGAAGGTGAAGGAGCGGAAGAAAAGGGAGATGGCGTAGATGTATATGATGAAAAGGGAACCACATCGGATGCACTGAGTGAAAGTGGGTGCATCGGACGCTGCACGCTTCGGTTGTCAAAGAACTCTTGGAGCCGGGTTGAGTATTGCAGGATAATGAGTAGATCGTGGGGTGAACATTTGTCGAGGGAGGGTGTTTCGATATGAAGTCGGCGAATGAAGTGGCCGACATTAATATTGAGAGGAGAGACAGAGGACGAAGACGAGGAGGATGTTGTTCTGACCCTCGGCTTCGGCACAGTTACGACGGCTGGAGTCGCTTCGGGAACAACCTCGTCGTTGACAAGCCTTCGCCTGCTAAACCATCCAAAAAACGACTTCTTGCCACCTTTCTTCCCGTCCATCTTGGCCTTGACCTCAGCCGCAACCTTCGCCTTCCCACTCGAAACGACACTCGACACGCCCCAATCCCCACTCAGCCCCCCAGCAGACCCCCCCCCTCCGTCTCCACACAGCCTGCCCGCCAACATCCTCCCTTCCTTTCTCTTCCCAATCCAGACATGCTCATAAAGCACCTCCTGTCCAAGCCAATGAAAAAGTCGACAAACCCTCGTCAGTCCCGCTTTGAAGCGAAGACCCGAGTTATATCGTTCGAGTCTTGCGGATAAATGACCGTGGTGCTGCTGCTGGTAGGTGAGGAACGAGGTCGGCAGTGGTCCTGTTGATGATGAAGGTGACGAAGAGGATGCAAGTGGTGCAGGTGATGTTGATGTTGGCACATCGGAAAAGTCTACATCCACCTCCACAGCAGCACCCGCGAACCGCAAAATCTCTGCCCAGATTTCAGGGGGCAAGGACGGGGTGAACAACCCCGAGATACGAGGTCGAATCGCGAGTTGATAATGGCTGTTTCTCCTGCGCGGTCCGTCAGGCGATCGTCTTCGTAGTCGCCGACAACTAACGGAGCGGCGAGGGGAGAAGGATGTCCGAGGACCGTCAGTGGTTGATTTCCGGTGGGAGAGGGGCGATGGGGTTGACGATGATGACGATGAGACCGTGTGTTTATGGGAGGAAGGATAATTGGCGGTCCTGTGACTGAGGTCGGTGTTGGTTTTCGGAGGGAAAGTGAACGGTCTCATTTTGGATTTGAGAGCGGATGAGGTTTTCAGGAATCTAGTTGAAAAGGAGGTCTGTCAGTACATCGTCGGACGTCAAGAAGTTGAGTATTGGAAAAGAAAAAGTGAATTGTAAAAGAACACTACATAAAGGAACGGATATCGGTCCAAACTTTGGAATGTCAAAGAAATAAGAAAGATGGAACCGAGTGGGCAGGTGAAGAAAAGAGGGATAAGATGGAACATGAATTGAAGGAACAGACGTGAAAAGAAGAGAATGGGAAAAGGAATGGTCGGGTGAAAGACAAAGCACGAATAAAAATGGACTTCAAAACATGTATCGTTCAACGGTTCGGAGAGAGAAAGCGCAAGGGCAGAAAAAGAAAAAAAAAGAATCGCAAAACGAAATATGAAACGAAGTAGTATGAGCAAAGACAACCAGAGAACTCGCAAAAAGTCGCCACGAGACGGCCACGAAACGAAACAACGAAACGAAACGAATCAAAAAGAAAACGGAGAATCAAACGCGACTCGATCCAAAACCGATAACTCGCAAATCAAAAACCATACCTAGAAATCCAGACAAAGAGCAATGCAAAGAAGATAACAGAGAGTAGCGAATAGAAAATGAAGAGCAAGAAACGACCGTCACCGATGCGATGAGAGGGGAAAAAAAAAAAAAAGATCCCTAACTCCTCGTCCCCTGAGTTCAAGGAGGGACCAGGGTCCTTGACAGAAGAAACGAAAAAAAGAAACGCAAAAAAGAAACAGGAAAAAAAGAGAGATAAAAGCGGGACCGACAGGCGTTCCTGGATACCGATACTCTACATATGTATGGCATCGTGATGATTTGATGATGATAGAAAAATAAAAGGGATGGATATAGATAGATATATCCTTTTTTGTGAAAGTGCATTCGAAAAAATCATTCCTGACCGGGTGCCGGACGGTCAAGGAGTGTGAAGTGCGAAGAGATATAAAAAAAGAAGAAAATAGGTTGGATGTGAATGTGTTTTGAAGTGCGAAATGGATAAACGGATGCGCACAGCCGTTCTCGAGATAAGAAGCGAGCACGCAAACGCAAAAACACAGTGCAAGATCGGCGTGGGGTGTGGGTCGTGGTCCCTCTTTGCCAAGTCCAGTTACAAACAGGCATGCAGGGTTCAGGAGGAAACCGAAAGGGGGGAAATTTTTCAATCGAGCAAATGAAAATGAAAAAGGGACGCGAGAGGAAACGTAAACGAGGAGGGGGGATGGGAAACGTAACGGTGAAAAAAACATGGGAGGAGGGAAAGTGTCGGATGAAGGAATAGGCAGGATACGGGATTGTGAGGAATGGAGAGAGAAAGGGATGGGTCGAAGATGCGACGACGTTGTAACTTGAAGGGAAAGAATATACAAAAAGAACACAGGAAATGGCGGAAAGAAAGAGCATGAAAAGAGGGTTTCCAAAACAGATAAGGCGAAGAGAAAGCATGCAACGAAGACGCCAAAAATCGAGATGAAAACGAGGACAAGAAAAAAGGATCGCAACCAAAAGAAACGGAAAAAGAGAGAAAAAAGAAATCTACACACCGTTTCAGCACCAACGATCCACTCCGACTTCTTCCCTTTACAGTTCCCCTTCCCTTTTCATCCATCCGATGCGATTGAAGAGCATTTCTAACGTCCATCATCCCAGAAAGCAACGACGAAGATCAAGAAAAAAGGGAATAATAAGAAAGAAAGAAAGACAATGAGAATCCATGTACGTGAAGCATCAAGAGATGCGACGAGGAAAAAGGGTGCTCACGGAAAGTCATTCCGCCTTTGAGCGTCAGGTCGAGTAATCTTGAGGGTCCGATGCGAAGAACGAGGGTGTACACTGCTCCCTGTCCTTCGTTCGTTGTTAACAAATGATGAAGGTCTAGCGTCCTCCTCCGATGCGATGAAAGCTCGCCCTAGAGAGTGAGGGACCTCCTGATCCACAATAGCAGGGATCATCGGCAAGATGTGAGCAATTTCGGGTCCCACAGTGCTCCTCGAGCCTCCTTGTGCGATACCTGGCATAGAAGCCTTATGAAGTCTATAGCACATATAAAGCACCAGAATACGGACCTTCAGAACGAGGCATCGTCAGCGACATGGATGTTGTCGATGAGGTTTGGAGAGAGAAGAACGGATGTCCAGTTGTCCGAGTGTGTGGAACGGAAAGGACAAGCGGACCTTAACCCTAGAACACGTGCCCCTTGTGTTCACACCATAATCATTGATCATGAAGGGATCATTGATTTTGTTGGGCGTTCTGCGGTCAGTCGTCGGCCCAGAAACAAACCGGAAAGCGATGGCAAAATAAGGAAAATAAAGGGATAGGATGGAAGGCAAGTTCGCAGTTTTTGTTCACAAAAACAAGGGATTCAAGTCGACTTGAGCTTCATCTAGAGGTCTTGTGCCATATTTACAACGGTACACAAACCGCATATACACTGAAACACCAAAACGAAGAATGGAATTCAAAACTATACAAATACATTTCGTCGAGAGCTAACAGAAACACTAGACTAAGACACAGAATCCGGACTGGAAACAAGGACAAAACAATGTCAAGGACAAAAATAAAGAAAGGAAAAGATAGAGATGTAGTGGTCGCGTGTCGTGTGGCCGATGAATAAGTGATGGACGATGATAATGATGATAGGAATAGAAGACGATGAGGATGAGGCTGAGGATGACAAAACAGGTGATACAAAAACAAGAAAGAAAGAAACTGGACGAGTGAGTGAATAGCTATAGTAAGTATCCTTTGATGGCGATAGAATAGTGTGATTAGGTTAGGTTAGACGAGATCCAAAGATGCAGTGCGTACAATACATATACCAAAAAACAAAAAACAATTGTTCCTCGTCCATCGCTTCGTCTTCTTCTTCTTCAGACTTAAGGACGAACCCACGGAGCAGAGGAATGGTCATCACCATAGTCCAAGTTTTCCAAAACGGGACTAGGGGTAGGCGTTTCGTCGTCATCGTAATGAACATCATGGGATGTGTCTATGGCGGGTAATCGTAACGGTACAGATGTCGGATGAACAGGAACAGTGGGGATAGTATCCAAAGGTGTGTGCGTTGCAGTATGCTGTGATATCGATGAAGTGGGAACGAGAGTGTGAGATGGAAAGGAGGGTGGAGGATGTGATGAAGTGGATGGTGACTGGGACTGTGGATTCGTCATTGATGGAGAGGACACCCGGGGATCATCATTCAAAATCGAATGAAGTCTCGCACGGGCCGATTTAGGCGGTACGCCATTCACCACAGGATGCCTACCAACATGGTTCACCGGCGTCAACGCACAGGAAGACGAAGCTGAAGGCATGGAAGGAGAGGGAGGAGAAAGGAGTGAAAGTGTAGCTGCTGGAGGCGGTACTGCTGGGAGGGAGGGAGAAGTCGACGAAGGTGTCCCTTGTTGAAATAGCTCCGACAAACTATCCATCGTCTTTTGTCTTTTCAACCCTCTCCCTAGGTGTGGCTTTGCAGGGGATACAGTAAGATCACGACGATGATGCAGTGTTGGTGGGGTGACATAGGATGTCGACAGATCCGGTGGGGTAGTCATCATCACGACCGGAGAATGGTAGGAAGGCGGGTCCGGAGCGAGGCCTGGTGGCGCAGGGGTCTGGATGTGAGATGGAGATTGGAATCCAGAAGTAGGTTGACGTGAGAACGAGGGCGATGTCGACGGATTGAGAGGATCAGCGGTCCCACTGATAGGCGGGACAGAGAATCGAAGGCTCGTCGGAGGCTTGATGGGCGTTTCGCCTGGGTTGTCTATACCAGTCTCAGGTGGTCGTGAGGGAAACAGGCCCTTGATGGGCGAACGCGAGCGAGTTCCGTCTCGATGCCGAAGCGCAGGATCCGGTGTCGGGAGCGGGTGTTTGTTTTGAGAGGGTGGAGAAGGGGACGGGGATGGAAGAGAAGGTCGGGACTGAGTGGATGAGGAAGAGATCCGGATTGTGTCTTCAGCCGAGAAGTTGGCGAGATCCGCGTTGGTGAGGACAACAAATGTGTTGGGTTTGGATGTGGCATGTCCATGTCCATGCCCATGCGAAGTCGCTGTGGCATGGTTGCTCGCCCTACGCTGAGGTGGCTACAAACTCGCCGTTCAGAACAAGAAAGCTGTTTATGAGAGAACAGCACTACCTGGAGTTTGCGAAGAGCAGCCTGCGTCCAGCGCAGACCGTCGAGATCAGTGAACTCTGCTTTCACCTGAGCGAATGGCTGCATCAAGATTCTCCTTTGCTCCTACATCCAGATTCAAAAACGCCAAACGCAAAGACAAACGCAAGAAAAGACGAACCTCTGTCATGTGAAGGGCTTCCGCCTCTTCTGCCGCCAACTCTCTCTCGGCCTCGATAAGCCGTTGTTTTCGTTGCTCAGCGCGTGTAGCATGGATCTGTTCAAGAGACATCATACGTGGCTTTTCGTGAAAGTGTGTGTCGTCAATAGATGGAAAGGAGACCAAAGAGAGAATAGGAGAAAACAACAAAAACAGGCGGAGCAAAATCCACTGTGACTGTCGACTTAAATCAAATCAAGGAAAAACAATTCACATCACGCCTTTCGTGACGCGTGACGTGACTAACCGTGGAACGGAACGTTTTTGTGAGAAAAACGCGTCCTCGCTCTTTTTTCCTTGTCCACTACATTCATCTCACCACCACACACGCGTCTTCCTACCATGCTCGAAGCGAAACTCCAAGAAGCCGGAACCCTCAAAAAGCTCCTCGATGGTCTGTATACACCCCCCCATTTCACAGTTACGACGCGTCTTATTTATCTCTCTTTTTTTCTGTTTTCTTTGATAGCCATCAAAGAGCTCGTCACCGACGCCAACTTCGAGTGCAACGAAGAAGGCATCGTTCTCCAAGCCATGGACAACTCCCACGTCGCGCTCGTATCCGTCAAGTTCGGCGCTCCAGGCTTTAAACGTTACCGCTGCGATCGCCCCATGCCACTTGGCGTAAACCTCACCAGCCTCACCAAGGTTCTCAAATGTGCAAAGGACGACGATATCTGCACTCTCAAAGCCTCTGACGAGGCTGATGTTCTCAATCTCGTATACGAGGCCAAAAGTACGTCCTTTTCCCCCTTTCATCGTCCACTTTCGCGACGCGACGCGTCATCTTCACTACGCGTCTTTTATTTTCCCTTTTTTTCTTATTGGGTCCACCATTAACCAATCCATCCGCCCACAGACTCAGATCGTATCGCAGAATACGACATGAAACTCATGGACATCGACGCCGACACCCTCACTATCCCCGAAACCGAATACGACGCCCGCGTCACCATGCCCTCCTCCGAATTCTCACGTATCGTCCGCGACCTCTCCCAACTCGGTGAATCCGTCCGCATCGAAGTGAGTAAAGAAGGTGTCCGCTTCGCTAGTGACGGTGAAGCCGCGAACGGTAGCGTGCTGCTCAAGCAAGCAGACGGATCGCATGTGAGCGGGACGACGATCAAGCCGAAGCAGGAGGAGTCGGCTGAGGGTGCGGAGGATGAGGATGAGGCTGAGGGTAGCGTGAAGAAGGAGAAGAAGACCAAGATCAAGAAGGAGAAGACTGATAATGATGTCGAGATGGGTGATGAGGAGGACGAGGAGGTCAAGGAGGAGAAGAACGACGAGGATGATGACGAGGAGGAATTCAAACCCAAGCCCGACGATGACGGAGAGGAAGAACAGGACGCCGAAGAGGAAGAAGAGGAGGAAGAGGGTGACAGCAAGAAACGAAAGAAAAAGGTACGTGGCTTCTCATTTTCCTTTTCTTTGAAAACAGCCGTCCTTACCATACCATCAATTTAGGCCAACGGTTCTTCGAAACCCAGCAAGAAAGCCAAGACCTCGAAAGGAAAGGGCAAGAGCGCAGACGACGAGGACGACCTCCCCGACGGCGTCGTCATCGAGATGAACCAACACGTCTCGCTCACCTTCTCCCTAAAATACCTCGTCAACTTTTCCAAAAGCGCCAGCCTTTCCGGAAAGGTTCAATTGATGATGAGTAACGACGTGCCCCTCCTCGTGCGTCTTTTTTCCTTTCCTTTTTTCGGCGTCATGACCACTGTACTGATCCTTTTTTGTTTTTTGTTTTTTGTTTTTTTGCTCGTTAGGTCGCGTATGACTTTACCCAGGGATACATCCGCTACTACCTCGCACCCAAGATCGGTGACGAGTGAACAAACACCTCAGCTTCGTTCATCCCGCTTGGTTTAAGTGATCGAAATCTCGTTGTTAGCTCGTCTGTTCGTTTCCTTGCTTAGATCTATCTGCTCTCACTCTTCTCTTTCTTTCTTTCTTTCTTTCTTTCTTTCTTTTTTTTTTCGCTGTATCATAATTCACCCGTGTCTTATTATTTACTACACCTGTCAATAAAACAAACTGCTTTTCCTCTGCTTGGTGGCTATCATCTATGTAGGAAGAACACTTCAACACCAAATGCCCAATGATTCAGATTCTTCATCCCAGCATGGTACTGGTACGGCGCAGGACCGTTAGGGTTATGAATTCGGAGAACCTCCCTCTCTACATTTGCGTATGGTTTGAAATAACCTTACATGCAGGCGCGGACACAACTATCTCGTGAACTACTCGTGAAAGTGGTCTCTGCAGAACATGAGGTCGTCGTCAGATTATTATCGAGTCAGTCAAAAGCGATCCTTTTTAAGATCCTAAACTAAGTTCTAACTTGAAAATTAAAATCCAATCCGTCGATTACTCCAATTTACTCACAATTGGCTTTTACATCTCATTCTATTATTCTATTGGCATCTATTTCGTCCCCGCGCAAGAGATGGCGAGGATTCTCATCCGACAAAGGCTCCATACACCCCCCTGCTCTACCCCTCTGGCGATCTCCAACATCTTTTGCACTTGCGTTATCCACGGCCACTAGTACTCAACGTTCAACCTCAACCGAATTTCCCCGAAGACATCAACTCGAAAGACGTTTCCGATGAAGAACTTTTAAGATCACAGCTTCAATACGCAGAACGTGTGCTTGAGGTGCGCTTGGAGAGGGAGAAAAAGACAATGGACATCGAGGTCAGCCGGATTTTCAACTTTCACGAATTTCTCCTGGCTCCCTTCCAAGGACTCCGCCTAGTCGTCTTACAAAGTCACAGGTCATCATCAACCATGGCCCTCGTCTTTTTTATATCGCAGGCTGTCACCGACCCCAGATCATCAACGAGTCGGTCATCTCTTCCCATTGACAGTTGATAAGCCAACAGTGCGACGCTGTCGCGGACCATTTCCGAACCATCAACTCTCTTCTGTTCCGACGTCCTGGCCGATTTCGTATTGGTCGTATCTCTCGAGTCGATGAGGGACGCTGATACGTGCTCCGACTCCCCGAGTCTCCATGTCAGTCTCTAAGTGCTGCATTATTGCGGTGATAGTAAGGCTGGCCTGCCACCGGGTCCACGGGCAACTCTCCTCTTCAATCTCATAGTTCATCCATCAGCCACTTTGAACTTTGCAAGAATGGTAACTCGGCCTTGACTCGGGCTCAACACGCCATCCCCCGCTTGGGCATGGAACACCTTGTTCAAGCTATTGATTCTTGCGGTTCAGGTCCGAGGGGATCCACTCTCCCAAAAGGTAGTCCTGTGGTATACCAGGCTCGGACATCAGGGCTTCTTGGATCGGTCGAACTGATTGCCTCCAAGCCTACTTATGACCGCGCTTCCATGTTTCGATACTACTTCAGCCTCTGCTCATAAACGGCGTACGGTGGACCTGATCCATTCCCATTTACTCATCCCCTAATTCCACCTTCTCAGATCAATATAACTCACTTCTGATATTTGTTCGGTCATTGGAGATACAATGGCGTCTCGAACAGAAGATGCCCTCTATCGTCACAAAATCGCGGTTTTAAATAACGCGATGCAAGAAATTGGAATGGGACGGTATCAATGGTACGCCGCCGACGTACTGTACTATTTTCTATGAACGCACGAAGTAACCAACAGTCCGTGCGCTTCGTAGGGGACTATTCTTTGTCACTGGTTTTGGGTATTTTGCGTAAGTCTCAGCCAAAACACTCAAGGTTCAAGAAAAATATGACATTTCCGGCCCCATCTAATTTATTGGTTTCCTACCACCCACCAGCGATAATTTATGGCCGGTACGCTTTTGATGCTCTCTTGTTATAATATTTATCATCCTAACTTGTAACAATTATCGACTGGATCAGATCGTGACTGGACTCATCCTCCCAGCCGTCGTTTCCGAATTTCATTTCCGTGGTCCATTCCTCAAGCTGGGTCAGAACGTAGGACTCTTGGTTGGAGCTGCGTTCTGGGGTGCAGGTGCCGATATTTGGGGAAGAAGGTACGTTTATTTCATTTATCTTGTATCAATCACCGATATCTCGAGTTCGCGTTACTCATCAGCCACTTCTATCTCTCCTGTTTTGTCCATTGGAAACTACAGAATATCTTTCAACATAACACTCCTCATTATTGGTGTCTTCGCCGTTGCCGCTGGCGCGTCTCCGAACTTCGTGGTTCTCACTTCGCTCGCAGCCGCTTGGTCGGTGGGCGTAGGCGGAAACTTACCTGTGGATTCATCTATATTTCTTGGTGAGATTCGTGTACTATATGATGAACAATTTTTTCTGATTGTATCCGAACCATCTATCATTTACCCACAGAATTCGTACCGTCGACCCATCAGTACCTTCTCACTGTCTTATCCATTTGGTGGGCCTTTGGTCAACTCATCGGAAGTCTAGTACGTGATGTTTGTTTGCCTCCTCTCCGATTCTCTAAAACAGTGATTTTTATTTTAGGTCGCTTGGCCATTGATCTCAAAATACTCCTGTCACGTCACAGGTGGTGGTGCTAGTCATACCCCGTCCTCCTGCCCGCGAGGGTCAAACATGGGCTGGCGGTACTTCCTCTTCACAATGGGCGGACTCATGATCCTCATGTGGTTCATCCGATTCTTCATCTTCACTTTATATGAAAGTCCCAAATACCTTGTGGGGAAGGGCGAGGACCAGCGAGCGGTTGACGTCGTTCGTGAGGTCGCTCGTCGGAACGGTGTTAGCCCCCAGTCCTCGGTCTCTCAGCTCACCGTGGAGGATCTACACTCCGAGCCTAAGCCTTCTTCTGTTGAAGATGTTACAACGGTTGACAAGAATAAAGAATCTCCTGCCATCCTTGAGAACGGTTCTTCGAGCTCGCGTACACAAGTCTACGCGGAACTGAGGCTGAATAATATCAGACCTTTGTTTGCGACCAGAAAAATGGCCTTATCGACGAGTCTCTTGATTTCGATATGGGGTACGCTCTTTATGTGTGGAGCCCATGCTGATGCGCTGACAAGTCCACTTTAGCTCTGATAGGCCTGGCATTTCCATTGTACGTACTTTTCGCTTCGAGTATTATTTCAACTTTTCATCGGAGTTTCTGACAAAGTGAACAGATACAACTCATTCGTCACATACTAGTACGCATGTCCTATTTTATATTTCCCAATTTATGCAACGGATCTCATCCCAATTGAAAGTCTGTCAACGCGGGGCGCTCACTTCGGAGACGGCTCAGTCTACATCACATATAGAAATGTAAGGTCCAGTTATCTCTAACCAACATTCGCAAGAGATGAACTCATCATGCGATAACCACCAGCAAGTCATACTTAGCTCTATTGGAGTCCCAGGAGCTCTCTTGGCTGGATACATGGTCGAACTCCCCATTCTTGGGAGGAGAGGAACGTTGGCCATCGCTACTGGTGAGTAAACCATGATAACATCCATTACAATTCCAATATCAAAATAAATAACTTTTCGTATCCTTAGTCCTCACAGGTGTATTCATTCTCGCGTCGACTTCTGCCCGTACTTCCAACACCCTATTAGCCTGGAACTGTGCATACAGCTTCACGAGCAACATCATGTACGGCGTTCTCTACGCCATAACTCCAGAGTTGTTCCCTACCAAATATCGAGGGACGGGGAATGCTATTACCGCAAGTGCCAATCGTATTTTCGGTGTCATGGTGAGCGTTGCCCATAACTTGTATCATGAACGTGAGGGGCTCAGCGGTTTTCCTGTTTTGAATGGCAGGCTCCAATTATCGCTTTGTACGCGAATATCAACACCTCTCTGCCGGTGTTTATTGCGGGTGGAATATTTGTGTTCACTGGAATGTTATCCCTCTGGCTTCCCTACGAAACTCGGGGAAAGGCGTCTGTATGAGGGAGGGGAGGCTTAGAATGGTGTTACGGTTGTTCTTACAGCTAACTGCAAAACCCTAGACCGTTTTCCATTTTTCTGAGTGCGCCAGTGTTTGGACATCAATATCCGGTTTGGGGAATTTTGCGACAAAAATGACGCATTTGAGGAGTCGAGTGGGGTTGTGGGGTGCCCGCCTTTTGCTCTTATGGAAGGACTGAATGAGGCGCGTCGTCGGGACAGCATCATTGACTCCAAATCTCCTTCACTAGGCCAAAACTTGTAATTTTGGTACAAAAAGAAGCGAACTTGTCGAAAAAGTGATAACGGTATAGAGTTTTGCAGTAAGATGTATATATCATCATTTAGTGGTCCATTGCATTATTTGGGTATGACCAGACCTGAGACGATGACGAGATATGTACTTGTTCATTCGACTCAACAGGGAGCAGATGGTCAATGATCTTTCCTGATTTTCCTGCGTGGAGGGACATCGACCAGGTCACATTTCGAAGCACGATTCACTGTGGAAACACTTGATTTTAATTTCTTGATCCGGCTGGGTCCGAGATCAATCATCGTCACTCGCTATTTTTGTAGTTCTTTTCCCAATCTTTTGCTCAGTAATTTGAACTCTTGGACCTACTACAACAACTTCGGAACCATACATACATCCACTCCAAAACCAACATGCTGTACAGGACTTCTCGCATTTAGTGTCCAAATCATTCATCAGCAGACCTGGTCACCACAGTCAACGTCCACGCGTCAACAGAAAGTCCGTAGAGTGACTGCATAGCGAAGTTTATCCTTCGACGTGTATCAGCAGGATTAAAGGTGGGTATCCCAGTTCTGTTTATGTCCCCAATACGTTCAATTCGAATCATGATAGACTTCTTTAAATGAGTTCCTCGTCTCGATCGGCGGCCGGGAATCACCTGTTTTCAGAACCCACCGTATTTGACTACCTGGACATGCTCTTGGCATTGTACTTTGACGCAGATATCTAGAGATATCTCCGACGTTGCCTTAAACCAATCATCCTCGTTACTCCGACAGTTGAGACGGCAGAATGAAAACGAAAGGCCTCCAAAGAAAATGAACGACGATTTTCCGGACAGGGTGTATTTGAACAACACCTCGCGCGGGTTTTGAATGGTACTGCAACCTCCCACGCGATGAAGTTCGCAGCACTATTGCTTTGCTTTTTCGCCACTTTCGCTCTCGGTGCGGTAGTCAGGGACGAAGAGGTGAGTTTTGGTTTACTTCCTCGATGTGTGGTGGTCTGACTGGACGCCATAGAGCTCCGGACTGTACAAGAGGGCCAGCCTGCCCACCAGTTTCAAGTGGTCTTCCAGTGATGTTCTCATCTCACCCAAGTCAGACTCGCACAACGTCCTCGCCGTAAAAGATCCCTCGATAGTTCAATACCAGGGCGTATACCATGTCTTCACCAGCATGGTCACCTCGAGCGGTTACAATTTGATTTACCTCAACTTCACCGATTTCTCCCAAGCCAACAACTCACCCCAGTTCTACCTCCAGAACTCTGGTATCGGCTCTGGCTACCGTGCCGCTCCCCAGATCTTCTACTTCGCTCCTCAGAAGCTCTGGTACCTCATCTTCCAGGATGGGAACGCCGGATACTCCACCAACGCTAACATTGGCAACCCTGCTGGCTGGAGCCCTGTCAAGGATTTCTGGGGCAGCGTACCCTCAATCATCACCAGCAATATCGGAAGTGGCAGCTTGGTCGACATTTGGGTCATCTGTGACTCCTCCAACTGCCACCTTTTCTGCTCAGACGACAATGGCCACCTCTACCGCGCGCAAACTTCCCTTTCGAGCTTCCCCAACAACATGGGTCAACCCGTCATCGCCATGCAGGATACTTCGAACAAATACGCGCTTTTCGAGGCTTCTAACGTCTACAACTACGGTTCTGGATACCTCCTCCTCGTCGAAGCCATCGGCAGTGACGGCCACCGTTACTTCCGCTCGTGGACCTCTAGCAGCCTCTCCGGATCCTGGACCTCCCTTGCCAACACTGAGGCGAACCCCTTCGCGCGTGCCTCCAACGTCGTTTTCAAGGAAAATCCCGGATGGACTCAAGATATCAGTCACGGAGAGATGATTCGCAGCGGCTACGACCAGAACCTCACCATCGATCCATGCAACCTCCGCTACCTCTACCAGGGAGACGCTCCTGGAAGCTACAGCAACTACAACAACATCCCGTGGAGATTGGCCTTGTTGACCCAGACGAACTCGGGCTGCAGCAGTGGTGGTGGAACCACGACCGCACCACCCACTACAACGGCCGCTCCTACCACGACTGCGCCAACGACCACTCCAACTTCCGGCGGTGGCGGTGGTGGATGGTGAGCATATATATTCAAATAACCTATGATTCGGTCCATTTCTAACTAATTATACGCCTATACAGCACTCAAGCCCTCTACGGCCAGTGCGGTGGACAAGGTAACCTCTCTTTCGTTTGGGCGTTCTCTTCTCCGTATCTGACTGGCGTAATTACACAGGTTATACCGGCTGCACCACCTGCGCGTCAGGCTCGACATGCCAATACTCCAACCCCTGTACGTTTTCATGATCCTTCTTCCAAATGGCTGAATATAACATGTTCTGCCGTATAGGGTATTCTCAGTGCCTTTAAAGAAAAGGAATCACCTCGGATTCGAGCCTTGGCTTATATCTTGCGGGACGTACCGATGATTTGAATAAACGAGTCCTTTTGAACCGTTAGCTGTTCTGATGTGTGGCTTAACGAAACACGTTTCGGTGAGGGTGCGACTGCTCGATTCGTGCGCAAGGCAGATGCACGTCGAGTAAATTCCATATTCAGGCTTCAGGGTTTGCGTTCGAGAGCCTGGAAGTATATGTGCAAGTGAGAGTTTCGGGGACAGAAACGAAACATACCCGATCAACCAAACGAGGCTTCCAAGAATCGGCGAACATCCAGAGCCCGGCTATCCGGTCCGGCTAACCCCTGTCTTCCGAGTACAGTGGTCGGCGGCCACTGACAAGGTACTACATAGTGTGGTCAAAGAGCTTCAGATGACTTAAATGATTTATCTCACAATGGAACATCGTAAGGCTAAAATCGCGGAAAACTTGATCGCATTACAAGCATACAAGAAAAAGAAAACAAAGAAAAATCAATTTGAAATCAATTGAAAAACCTGCCCATCCTCATTTCTTCCAAAGTGATCATCACAGGCTCAATGGAGAAACGTGTCCAGCGTTGATATCGAATGAGACCGACGTCAGGCCAATCATGGACAACATCAATCAAGGAGAGTTTGGGACATTCGCGAAAGAGAGATTGGACAATGAGGAATCGACCTTGGGAGGGGATGGGGAACTGGGAACTCCCCCAGCGGAGGGAGATAACGAGCTCACGTAGGTCAGGGAGGGTTTGGAGTAGTTCAAGCTCCTGTATGTAGGTTTTCGTCTCAGGCTTTCGAAGGAGGAGAAAAAGGGAATATGACTTACATTCATCGAACACAATCCAACTAGTTCCAAAACCTGGAGAGACCTTAGCTTATGAGCGATGAACGCAAAAGTTGGTCTCGCAAAATACCCCCCGAATGAAAGCGTGTGGATCGCCCCAAATTCCTCCTCCATGCCAACTACGGGCTCAGTGCTCGAGTCTTCGAGGTCCGGGATCCAACAGAGTTTGCGCACCTTGCGTCCAGGTAAAAGAGCCTCGATTACAGCTCTGTTTCCCGCAAGGGAGACGAGATCCGGACATGCGGTGCTAGGAATCTGGGTGATATAATCACGTCGTCCCTCAAGGTAAAGTTCCTTGAGGTCCTGTTGCTCGACAAGGACACGAGCCATCGGCTCTTCGTCAGAATGACATCCCCATTGAAGTTTTTCCAGACGAAAGGGACACCCCACCAACAACTCCTCCGCAGCAGGGTGACCGCCAAACGCGCGAAAGTTGAGGACCTTGAGGTTGACCATGGATCTCAACGCACTCTTGGTCAGATCCCATAGTGGATTCCGTCGGTAGTCTACGATGCTGTTCGAGTGGTATTCACGAACGAGGGAGGCAAGGCGGGGTTTGTGGGAGAGGATCGTATTGAGGAAGAGAATTTGAGTATAACTTTGTTGCGTGGTGGCAGAAGAAGGAGAAGTGCCTGGTTTTTGGGATATGCATGCGTAGAGGAGACGTTCGGCTTCGTATCGTAGGATACGGGAGGTAAGAGAGAGAGCGTGGAGCGTGGAGGGGTCTTGAATATGCTCAACAATGGGTCTATAGAGTTCTGGTGGGAAACATGGCACGAGACAGACAGCATGTTGGCCTACATTCAATGTGCGTTAGTCAAAGTCATGAATACGTATCATATAGGTTGACATACTTGAGCTCTCTACGGTGGTGCTTGACATGGTCCGATGGGCTACTTGGGGGGTGCCTGTCCTTGTCGCTGTCGTGGTAGTTATAGTCCTCAGAGATGCTGCCCATTCCCTTTCTATGCGACCTCATGCCAGTCGGCCATCACCGGCATTCATGACGAGAAGGACATGAGTGGGGAGATGGCGGCGAGAGATAGCGGATAGACGTAGACCGTGCCCTGCAAAGACATCATGAGATTGCGACTCTGAGAGCTAAAGGAACACGAGCCTGGATAATCAAACCATTAGAGGGTGAGTATGGGAAAAACGATAAGAATAGACTTGGCGTCGTGGAATTCAACATTCAACTTAATTCAAGAGTCGAAAATAGAGAGCTAAGTTTAAATAACTTTGCGGTGCCGTCTGGTAGTACAGTGGGGTTCAACCTGTTGAAATTATGGCGTCTCCGCAAAATTCTGGATGGTCAAAGAAAAGTCCGGGTAAGAATTCGATGGAATTTTGTACTGTGTCTTCCGCTATTGGACGCCCGAATCGAGCCAAAATGACATGGATGTGGGATAACGTTTTGATGCAATGCATGTAAAACGCATTTCTCGATCGGAGGTGTAGCTGTTCAACGTGGTGTGAGGGAGAAAGTTGGGAGACAATTTTCAAGCCAGGCTGGTCAAAGGAGACAGACTAAGGGGCAGTCCGGACCGGAAGGCCGGTTTGTGATGTTGGTCCATTCTTGGAACTTCCGTTTGGTTGATTCTGTATGTTTTGTTTCTTTCTCCGAAACCCTCACTTGATATCCCTCCGGGCACTCAAACACATACCCTGAGGCCTACATATGGAATCTACTCGACATTCCCCTACTTTGTGCCCGAATTCATTAGTTGCACCAAACCACCTCACCCAAACATCGACATCCCTTTCAACATTCCGAAAGCTCCCAATCGAGGTCCAAAGAGAATACGCACGAGTGCGTTCTCCACATTTCTACTATGTAGGGATGGAAAAGACTGACCTGTTTTAGTTTCACAAGCTGCGCAACGCCGAACGACTGACCACCGACGAGATATGCGATTCTTTGTTCAATGGAACAGAATGGCTACAGGCGCAAAACGGAGAGGATCCCGACTCCATTGTCGAGGACGGAAATGTGATGGACCTTGTTGACTGGCATATAGAGCACCGCGCTCATGCGAGATCCCCAAACAGGCTACCCAGTCCAGATGACGCGTTGGTAGAACCTCCTCTAAACCCGAGCATGGTTGCAACGACAAGCGACGCTCGAGTCGATCGGTATCAGATTCACAACACCGACATCCAGTCACATCATCTCCAACGAATGTCCGAGGACCTCCAGAGGGCAAACACACGCATCAAATCGGCCATTCAAGAGTCCCGAAAAGCCGCCAGGGACCTTTGTGCCGAAGTCTTCCTCCTTCAGCACGAACTGGACATGGAGAAAGCATATCAGTCGTCCGTTTCCTGCACAATGGCTAATATAGTTGGCGCCGAAGCTATGGATCGAATTGAGGGAAAGGTTGGGGTGGCTGAGAACGCAGGACTATTGGACGGTGCGAGGAAGAAAAGACGAAGGTGTGTGGTGTTTATGTTTACTTTCTTGTTGCCCTGTTTCACACATTCATTGTTTGTAGGTCTTCCACTTCGTATCATGTTGTAAATCTGGATGCTCCCCGACGGGCCAAGCGATGCAGGCTTGACGAACTCGGAGCTCAGCATTCCACCGAGCCACGAACGATACTGAACTACCACAGTGACGACGACGAGCTGGACGACACCTACTCAGATTCTAATGGCACAGAGAGGGACTTTGTTGACGACCCGTATTCTTACTTTGACTCTCGTGGTCGCACGCCATGCGAGGCGCTAGAATCTTGGAATTGGAAGAGGGAATCGTCGGATGGAGAATCGTCTGATGGAGAGACCGATCCCGACATCCCCCAGCCCTATAAAAACATTCCCTGGGCCAGCATTGACGACTTCGATACAGATTCCAGCGATCCTGACTACGAACCGCCGGACTGGGACCTGGAAGATATCTGGGAGATCGAGCACCCACGGCAAGAGTCACTGTCCCGGAGAAGAAATCCTCTGTTTTTGGACAACTTTGGCGACGAGCTCAATGATTGTCATGGGTTCCTTTCCGACGCTGGTTTGAGTACTGATGATCCCGAAGCTGGATATCATGATATCGCCATCGTCCAGCGTCCTTCGAAAGGCACGTTTGTGTACCGCAGAGATGACTTCCCACCGTCGCTCGGTCCACTCTTGGAGTATGTCAATTATGACCCGAGCTTCATCGGTGCATCGGAGCTCGACGATGAAGACCGGGAGGCGATCAAGCAAAGCAAGATTCAGCAAGAGAAACTCACGCGTTGGTACAACATTAAAGTCCAGCTGCAGTATAACTTATTTGCCCCATTGGACCTCGATCAACGTTTGGCCGATTTGTTGGAGTCACGCCATCGCCACTTCTACTTTGACGACGTGGAATGGAGGCGCTTTGAAGACCATTAGTACACATCGCACACACCGTTCGCCGTTCGGGCAGCCGCCAGATGAAAAATGCAATTAGTTTTGGTCTACATACAAGGTACATCAAGGACGGGGCATGCCCCGCTCCCAGCCACTACGATACAACCAGTAAGGGCCGACTTTGTCCCGTGCCAACTTCCCGATACGCGAGGAACGCCTTTTTAGCTGGAGGTCCCGTACAGTTACTTCGACAGGTACAACGACAGGAAGTTGTGCCCCAGCCCCAGCAACGGACGGGATGTCCTCGGGACCAACCGTTTGAACTTCCACGGGAGGAGCGGGGGAAACCAGGGTTGTTTCGCGATGACTTATAGCTGGAGTCACCTCTCTTTGAATCGCTGGCGTCATCTCGCGAGGAACAGTTGGTGCTTCGTGCGATGGGACAGAAGCTGCCTCCGCTGTGGACCCATTTGCAGATTGGGTTGGCGTTGCGAATCGTGTTTGGGGGTCAATGCGACGCCGGGAGTCCATCTCCCGCAACCAAGCGTTATTCAATGCGGTTTCCCAACTGATACGCGTGTACGGTACCTGTCTAAGGAGGCCTTCGGCCAGCGATAATGCTGAGTTAGAGGCGGTCAGACAGTTACGTAGTTGTGATGTACAAGTATCTACCCACCTCGAGTGTCAGCCATGAGTAGTGTTTGATCGGTCTGCAGACAGGTGTTACGATCTTTCCGAAGGTCAATGATATCTTGGGCGTTTGGTTCACGCCCATTCAGTTTCTCCTTCCATGCTTTGACTGGGTTTTCGCAACCCTGCATGGCCAACAGTCTGTGAACATGTAAGCTAACGTTGTAGGCACGATTTGAACTGGACGTACATATCCAAGACCACTAAACCAACGCTATACAGATCCACGCGCCTGTCATAGTCTTGTTGACTCATAATCTCTGGCGCCATGTATGGGCGCGTACCACATTGTTTCTTCGTATTGAATGATCAGATCGGGCGACATCTCACAGACCAGACCGCTTACCTTTGACCTTTGCTCGCGCGTGGCTTGACCGAAATCAGCGACCTTGAGAGTGAGTGGGTGCATGGAGGTGAAGAGGATATTCTATTAAATGTCATTGTGAGGGCGCTGGTGAACAAACATGTGAGACGAGGAGCTTACATCTGGTTTGATGTCCCTGTGCATCATTCCCTGGGAGTGGATATACTAGTGTCGGTTTCGGTCAATAACTGATGCGATATCAGAGAGAGAAAGGTGTTACCTGCACAGCGGTGCAAAGTTGAAAAATCGCGGACCCGGCGAATACATCAACTGAAAAAATTCAAGTGGTGAACAAAACAAGCACGAGGACAATGATCAAAAAAACCTACCAGATAATGGACTGGCTCCATTCAAAAAGACTTGCGGTGTTTTAACGCGTTCAGCCAAATTCGCAAGTTCCGCGTATTCCATAATTATATCTGAAATGAGGTCGAATGAGTGACGAGGAAGATGAAAAGTAAAAACAGTAGATGAAAGTGCTTACGCAAATCCTGACCCTTTGTTGCGTAAATCTCAACCAGCCGACACACATGAGGATGATTAAGCGCCTTGAGCGCACTGATCTCGTAGGTCGTTGAAAGCTTTCCACTGGCAATCAGATGTCCCGTCTTTACAATCTTCAACGCTACTTGAACGTTCGGGTCTGTGCGAAGAGCAACCTTGGTGACAGATCCAAATCCTCCGGTGAATACTTTACATCCTTGTATATATTGGTATGTGAGCAATGCGCCGTCGAGGGTAATGGTATCGTGGAACATAAACACTAGTGGCATCACGTTCAGGAGGAGGAACAGGATGGCAACTTGATTAGAGCTCACCATGATCTCCGAATTGCAGCTGATCACGGTCACGGAAGCGACGGTATTTAGGGTCTCCGTTGGGGAACAGAGTACGGATACAGAACACCCAGTTTGAAGGATTGTTCAAGCCTTGTATCTTGACTAGCTTGACCCAGGGATGGTGGTCGTCTGTACGCACAAATCAGACATTGCGGCGGGATACTACTAGTACGAGAAATGGACCGTGACTTACCTCGCCATGGAACGACCATGAGATTGGTGCTGGAATCCTCGGGAACGATGTTGTATTTATCGTGATCGCGCGGAAGGTGCAGAATGGGGTGGTTGCTGTTTACAGGCTCAAGAAAGCCCCATCTATGCTCGTTGGGATCCTGACTAGGGATGATAGGCGAGTCGGTAGATTTGGCGTGGCACAGTTCGTCGATCCACTCTTTATCGGTGGGGAAATCAGACAATCCAGTTGACATGATATAAAAGGGGGCCGGATGTGCAGGAACGGGGGTGGAGATGTAAGGGGAAAGGATAAATCAGCGAGTGGTCGGGCGGGGGCATTTTATAGACTTTTGACGGTATGCCACAATTGAGATGGCCTCAGACGGCAGTGGGTCGGGCCAATGGCCTGCGAAGAGAACAATGCGCGAAGAATGAGCTCGAATGTCCATTTCAGTTTCATGACACACACCTAGCGGCCCATGTAGAGATGGGGAAATTATAGGTCAATGCTGCACGCGACGACGGGAGGGCTCTCGGGTGGGCTCAATCCGGCTGCAGTTGGCGTTCTTGAATCATGTCCACCGTAAAGTAAAGATGACTTGTAAGCCTGCTCTTAGCTACTTACCTAGTATTGAGGCAGCACTAGAACGTGACATGGAACTTCAAGCTTCAAGCTTCAAGTGGCATGGAACACGATGAATGAGCCAAGGTATCATCAGTGTATGGCGGTTAACGATGAGAGTACACAAGCGAATTTCTCAGTGGTAGAAATTCTCGTGAGAAACTTATAGCAAACCTTATTATAGGGTTGGCAGTTGACGCGACGCGTTGATGTCGAATTTTGGTTGAATTCTCAACCACCAGCATCGCACTTTATCGCAGCTATTTCCCTTGCTCGTCCGAGCACAGCAGTCACAGAGTGTCCACACGACTCGGGGCCGACGCGATCCACCAGAGCTATTTCCTCGCTGTTGCTCCTCATCGACATCCCCAGATGTCACCTCAGACTGGGTCAACAGCAGAGTCAAGCTGGCGGGCCCAGCTTTGTTCGAGAGGCGTCGAGAATATCAATTCACCACAATGCAGTAGTGGAAGATACCTTTTCCTCCCGGGAACCCTCGAAAATTTGCAGAATCTAGACCAAGAGTCGTGTCGTACTGCTGACTCGGCGCATTCACTACCTGGAAAGCAAACCATCATAGTTCAACCCCTGATTTCACGGACGCGGGATAAACGATTTTACGAGTACAATCACGATCAGGAGCTTCTCAAGGCATTTCGAGACGCTTTAGAAGGTTGGCGCGTATTGATTTATCGATGGCTTTTTATGTTTCTGACAGAGAGTGTTTACACATCAGGACATAAAGCTCTGTGTCAAATTGGTATCCTGCATCGTAACATTGATCCTGAGAGCATATGCATGACGAGGTCCGGAATGAGTGTCGGCGGGAATTACGAGGGAGTTGTGCTGGATCTTGATTTTGCGGTGGTAGAAGGAACGCATGCATCCGAACAAGCTTTGGCTAAAATCCCCATCCAACGTGGACTTGACCTCAACGTAAGACTTGCTCCATTCTCGCGACACGTCCTTGACTGACCAGCTTTAGGGAACTGTACAGTTCATGGCCCATGAACTGATTGCCGCATCCTTGAAAGGCAAGAGAATCCGGCATTCTGTTCATCACGATGTCGAGTCGTTTATTTGGGTGTTATACTGTGATGTTCTTCGCTGGCTCCTGGACCGGTTTCAAAATGAATCCATTGCTGCGAACGTCAAAGCAGAGAAAGAGTTTCTCGAAGAATTGATCTGCAATGCGTTTAACCAGTCGGATCCAAAGCGCGTCCTAGAATCAAGATACTGTGGGGGCACCGAACTTGGGCCATTCCCTACACTTTCGGGCATCGAAAATACTATCAAGACCTTCCTGAGCTCACGCCTTGTCCGAGCTTTTGCTCAATTTGACTCCATGGTACACTCTGCTCACTCTCGCCACAATCCCACCATTTTGACTCATGAATCAGTCATAAATGTCATTGACTAAGCCCTTATTGCGATCACACAGGCCTAGATGTGTTCCGTAACTGAAATGACTGACGAGAATAGTTTGTTCCACCTGACGCTGTACTTTTATGCCTACCAATAATGAATATATGGTGTCTGTGGGTACTTGTAGTGATTGAGAATAGAGAAAGTCCTCCGGCGTCTGAGAACTTCAACTGGAAGCGGGTATAAGCTGCTTTACGTTTAGTCCCACAAGTGGGTCATGCTCTTTTCCCACCTTTGTTACTGTAGATATGGCGCGGCACAGTTCGTCGATCCACTCTTTATCGGTGGGGAAATCAGAGTCTCACGGTCACCTAGTGTCCCATGTACACGCAGGGAAACTTGGCCACTCTTGCACGGGTAAATGAAATGATTTCTGTTGGAGCTGAGTCAACTGCCTGCAGTTACAGTAAATCATGGAATCGTTGCGATGGTGGGCGCTAAGTTCGAATTTGATGCACCATCGCGCACAAAGGGAGGGGCCATCAAGCGTGATTCTGTCGCCAATTTTGCGCTGCAGCGTACAGAGTGAGTCGTCCCCAACGGTGCAACTATGTTGTGGTTCCTGCCAGTGATGGCCGAACGAGGAAGTCCACCATGGCCACGTGATATATTCCCACGGAGACCCAGAAACTTAAGAAAGGTCCAGGCCTTCCAGGTCCTGCCTCATTATGCACATGAAGCGCTCCCCAAAGTGGATACTATTCACCCAGCAGATTTGACGGATCATGTGACTTCGGGAACCGGCTTTCAACAAGCCGCCCGTGGGAGTTCGGTGAGTTTGGTTGGACTTCGCGTCGTTTTCGACATTCAAACAACGTGTACGGTTCAAATCTCAGTAGTATAGTCATTTCTCTCAACCTCGCCACACAATCTAATTGTATAATAGAAATAAATTTATTTATTTATCATAATTGGGTATGAAATAAATGATAGTTTCCAAAAAAAAAAAAAATCGTCATTGTGTGTAAGCTTCTCAAGCCTGAGCTTAAAACAACATCTCCGAGGCATTGAATTTTCAGCGAGGGCCCGTTGTCCCGATCCTTGCGAGCACCCTCATGCCGCTCGATATCTCTGACGAAGTCAATGACATCATTTCCAATATTCTCCTTCAGTGCTCTCAACCAAATGCGGTTCCTATGCGGGATTTGACCACGAATAATGGCAGCTGCTCGTTCTAAGGCATCTGCTTTTTCAGTGGCAGACTCTGGGAAGAGTATTGTGACCGACGCGTCTCTCTGGAGTGACCGACGTGTTTTGTTACTCAAAATGCCAAGAAAAGGCTTGTAATTGGCTTGTAAAACACGAATAGTAGATGCCAATCATAGATTTAGAAGACAAAATATGAAATTTGATACATATGCTACTATCAAGTGAATTTAACTACATATACTATGATTTTGAGGGGTGTATGTCATTCTATCGACGGTTGAACCTCCCTCAAGTCAGGTTCAACCAAGTTTTGACGCGAAGTCCAACCACTCCCACGGGCGGCTCGTTGAAAGCCGGTTCCCGAAGTCACATGATCCGTCAAATCTGCTGGGTGAATAGTATCCACTCCTCCCCAAACTGTCGACATGCTACTCAAACAAACGAGGATACTGTACCTCGACTTGACCTCACAAGGAAATTTGAACGATCATAGACCCTAGTACCTAGTATAGGCTATGCACATACGCAACACACAGATGATATGATATCAACCAGTCCGATGATCCATTGGCAAATCTTCAGAAGACTGGCGATCAGTGCATCTCTCTGGCTCCCTGAGATCATCTCGCCATGATCCAGAACCTCCGTCGGATCCCGGCGCGTTTGACGATGTCACCGTATGATGAAAGCGAAACGCCGTGCTCGTCTGTGTCACTTGTGATGTAGGTTGATACCTCATCGCGGAGAGACGCGGTTCGTCTGAAAGGACATTCGTCGAATGTACTCCGGCTGTTGCGTGCTGTTCAATCAACTTGTTTATCGCTCCTGAGGACCAGGCCGAGCCGAGCGCCACCCTGAGCACTATGACATAGGATGACAGTGTCTGCAGAAGTTTTCAAGACGGAAACTGAGTTTTATTTTCAAATGGTAACCATTTCGAGACTCACCTCAACGAAGGAAAATGTAAGTAATGGTAGAGCAACCCAATTACTTCTCAGCGCTATCGTCATAAGGGTGAGGATCAGGATGACATTCATAAGAAGTCCGGACTCGATGAAAATTGAGGCTATGCTGGTATAACGACCGGCCTGCTCACGCCCGACAAGTTTGATGACATGTCGTCTGTACAGGTATAACCGGATGGCAATTATGTGGGTGAATATAAGATTTGAGGCAAGGCATGTTCCTCCAAAGATCGTGAGGAATAGAAGTTGGATTGCGTCTCTATATTCATGCGTAGCGACCTTGATGATAAACATACTTCCGGAGACTGAAATTTCATTAATTTCAGGCCCTTCTACGGCCGTTGGCAAATAATGACAGGAACATACCGACTGAGACGAGGAATACAAGTCCCGAGAAGGAGAGGAGGAACATCATCGTTCGCTTTGAGTTGCGATATATGACATAAGATCTCCAGATCTATCCGGTCATTCATAAGTCAAATCGCAGTAGAGATCGATTAATCGAGTCAAATTGACCTACAAAAAGTATCTCAACAGCCCAGTGGATGAGCGCCGAACATGCAACACCAACGCTACTGGTCGGATAGCCGGAGAACATATTCTGGTATGTGTTTTCCTTTTCTCCTCCTGGAAGTGGTGGATGAGGTAGCGACGCCTCCGTCTCAACGGCTAAAAGACCCGAGCATAGAATGAGAGTCCAGAAGATGTACACAAATATCCAAACCGTCTCTGTGGATATTCGGCCATACTTTCGTTTTTCGTGTCTTGCTCGCTCCTGCATTGCCATGAAGATGAGGATGCAAAGCGTGAGCGATGCGCCGTACGCCGCTGAGCCTATCACAACCCCAATGTTCCACGAGAACCATTGACTGGTAGGGTAGTTGTTCCATTCTGCAGTCGGTTGAATGAAGTTATCGAAGGTTGGAAAGCTGGAGTTGCAATCGTGAGTGTTCATGACCACCAGGGCGTAAATTGAAAGGGGATGAAGAAAAATGAAGTGACTAGCAGCTGGCCTGCGCTCCTAGCACGATGGAATGGAATGTTTTAGAAGACTATCAACGTCGATTATTATAGGTTAGCTTCCTGCTTGAATAGTCAAAGTTGTTTATATGACCATCACAGATTTCTGTTCCCGGGTATCGTTTGAGGCGTCCGCATCGACGTCGGGGTTGGTGTTTTGATAAAACATACAGTTCCACTGACCAAATTGGCACTCGCAACTATATATACTGGCGAGGTAAGTGGGAACATGATTGGTTTCTCCCACAGCTTGCCCGTCTACAGCGGGGCTGTATGAGAATGACATGGGGATGATGATTGTCATGGAACTTGATACTAGAGCTCTGTACATCATTTGAAATGCTATCATATGCTGATCACGGAACGCAGATATGAAGCTGCTCGGACAGGATACACATAGCTCTTGCATAGGTCGGACACTGTACCAGGAGGTACTACAGCCACATACTCCGACATATTCAAAACCTTGGCTAAATTTAGCTGTCCCTGATGGCTATTTGAACAAAATCAAAGTCGTCAACTGACATCACTGACACGTTTCGATCCCTGTGAGGACTTTGCCAACTTAGACAATCCCATTTAAGTCGGTATCAACTCAGGTACAACTCGGCTAATACTACCGTGACTTGTAATCCTCACAGATTGAGCTCACATCTGATAATCACCTCCCGTATGGAAATATCTCGGTACAGCCCGTTCCGTTGAGTCCTCCGGCAAAGAAGTGTAGATTCACCTTCAATGCATCCCGTAAAACTCCAGTGGGATTCGGGTACAGGCCTCGGACGGTCTGATTGACGAAGTTCGTGTACAACAGACAAAACGTCGAGAAGTCGGCGGAAGTGGGATCCAAGACGTATTTGTTGACACCTCCTACGTTCCTTCCTGGTTGAAGAGGATGAGCGGCGGCGACCGTGTCGATTCCGTCGACTCCGCGAGACCCGTTCGGACGGAAGAAACCGTCCGGCATTCGACTGTCCTGGAAAAAGCCGCGCGCCACGGCTAAATCGAGTTGACCGTCCTCATGCCGGCCATCGATGAAGAAGTTGATGGGGAATACAGACTCGGCGTAGGCGGTGAAGTAGCGGGGGGAAACGAAGGTGAAGTTGGGATTTGTTGCAATTGAGTCTTGGATTCGTTGGAACCGGTATTCTCCGGCCACTGTAAGATTGTATTTTCCTCCACCATATTTATTACTGAACTTGACGAACTGTGAAATAAATGTGCTGATTAGACTCTTCGCATAGGTTACAGTGTATGAGGACATAGTACCTCGTCAAAGAGTGTCTCGTTGAAATCATGATTGTTACCGAAGAAAAAGTCGGCTTTGGACGGGCGCCTATTAGTGTACGTGTTCAATACATGTGTTCTAGCTAATAAACGTACCGCGTGTCATACTGGTATCCCCTTGAAGATCAGGGTAAGTGGCATCAAATAATTGAAAGCTTAGAGACATCGCGCACCCTCAAAAACTGCATGAGTATTCAGTCCGCCCACGATGGCTGGTGGCGGAGGAAACGGCCCGGTAAGCGAGGACTTGCCGCCAATACTCATCTTGTTGGTGACAACATTGCCGTCCACAAGAAACGCTCCATAGGTTAAGAAGATGATTAGTTCATGATCGATGTTGAATACTGTTGGTCCGATATTGAATTAGAAAACGCAATGGACAGCCAATTAACTCGCCTTCCTGTGCAGCGCTGATCATCTGAGCAGGCGTTGCAATTCCGTTTCGCGGAATCCACTGGTAGATTTCGCGCGGTGATGGAGTCAGTTCAGTCATCTCTAGAGCATGTAAAATGGACATATACATACGCCGTGGGATGCTAGAGTATTCAGCCCTGGGCATGGCCCACGAATGTCGCCTGGCGATAAAGGCTTCCAAGGATGGGCCTTGTCGTTGACAAGCTTCGTATTTGTGTCGGTCAACGGTCCTGGTGGGAATTCTGGAGCGGTGTATTGAAGTCTTGGCAGAATCTTGTCTATTTGTTCTTTGTCCAGTCCGGCTAATGAGCCATGTGATGGGAACGCAGCTGAAAGGTTTCCGAGCACGAGAAGTAGCGAGAAATGAACAAGTTTGAAGTGCATGCCAGTGGAAATCTGTGTTGTCGTGGTTTTCGAGATATGTATGCTTGTAGTTCACCTCGATGTATTAGTCCAAGCTACTTATAATGTTTCTGCATTTCAAGGGGCTCGAATTATTGGCCGAATATGTTAGGAATAATGACATTACTCTGTTCTTGTCTGGCGCAGATACCGAGAGCTGTTGCGCAGTGGTATCTGACAATATAGCCGAGAAACATTTACCAGCTTTACGACTCGAACCCTAGAGAACGTCACCAGCTTGGAGGTTCATTGGAGGAAATAATATTACTGGCTGCGGATACTGCCGATCACCCAGGTCTCAACATCGCGCTGGCTGTCCCTGTTCCCGGACTCCGAAAGAACGGCTACATGGCACCATTGACTAACAATTAATAATACTAACTTGACTGGCCCAAAACTATTCCAGGGTCAGGCCGCAGCAGTGGTTCCTTGTTATTTGATGTATCCATCTAAAGTATGTAAAATTAGTTACCCAGAGTATAGAAGACCCAGGCACGACAATCCTGGACGATGGTGGGCAAGTTTATCATCATTGTGGATCCTATTATACTCGATTAAATATATCATCTACACCCTACTGTCCATATGGGAAAATCTCCTCGCAACCTCCGCCGAATCCCAGGAAGAAATAGTGCAAATTCTTCTTGAGAGAACTCAATAACGCGCCTGTAGGGTTGGGGTACAATGCCTTCACGGTGTTGTTTGCATAGTTTGTATACAACAAGCATGGGGTGTTGAAGTCAGCCGAGGTCGGGTCCACGACGTAGTTGTTGACACGGCCGCCAACGTTTCGTCCGGGCTGGACGGGGTGCGCGTTGATAATCACATCGGTCCCATCGCCTGCCTGAGACCCATTTGCCCTGAAGAAACCGTCAGGCATCCTTCCATACTGGAAGAACCCACGAGCGGTTGTCATATCCAGCTGTCCATCGTTTTTCCTTCCATCGACGAAGAAATCGACTGGGAACGCGGCTTCTCCATACGCCGTGAAGTAACGAGGAGCGACAAACGAGAACGTGGGGTTTGTCGCAATCGAATCTTGGATTCGCTTGAAACGTAGCTCTCCCGCGACAGTTAAGTTGTAGTTCCCGGCTCCAAATTTGTTGCTGTAATCAACGAGCTGCCAATAAACAACATAGATAGTACAATTAGAACTTTGGTTTGAGAGGGTCTCAGTGATTTTTACCTGATCGAACAAGGCCTCGTTGAAGTCGTGATTATCTCCAAAGAAGAAATCGCCTATATTCCACGGCTCAGTTTAAACTTCAGATGATTAACAGGTTACGAACTTACCCCGAGTTAAACTTACATCTCCTAAACGATAATTCTGCCTGTGAGTAACTTGGAAATCGGTTTAGCTAATGTTCATTCCATACCTTCGAACGTTCCGTGAGTATCTAAGCCACCGACGATGGCCGGGCTGGGAGGAGGTACGCCGGTAAGGGAGCTCTTGGCGCCGATGCTCAGCTTATCGGTGATAAGATTCCCATCCACAAGATGTGCCGCATAGGTGATGAGAATTGCTAGGGTGTTGTCCATATTAAAGCCTATAAGAGGTTTGTCGAGGCTGGTTAATCTCCATGAACAACGGGAAAAGGTAATCACGAGAGACTAACCTTCTTGCACTGCATTAATGATTTGAGTGGGTGTCGCTATCCCGTTTCTTGGAAGGTACTGTCAGACGATTGTGAGTCATAGTTCAGCGTAGGGAAAACCAAACACCTACGCCGTGGTTTGCGAGAGTGTTTAAACCTGGGCAAGGGCCGCGTTGGTCTCCTGGTCCTGCTTGCTTCCACGGATGCGCGGCATCATTGACCAGCTTTGCAGAAGTGTCGTTCAGAGGTCCAGGCGGTGCTTGGGGTGGACTGTACTGTAGCCTCGGGAGGATATGTTCGAGTTGATCTTCGCTGAGCCCAGCAAGCGACCCATATGATGGGAAGGCCAAAGCAACGTGCGCAAGACTGAGTGCGCTGGTCACGAAAGAAATCAATTGGATGGTTCGCATGTTGAAGTTGAAAGCCCAATTTTCTTGAGAAATGGTCGTTGTTAATGTCGATTGAGGAGAATACTTCCTGCCTTTATAGACCTGGTAGAAATCAACCAGTTCAGAAAAACCGATCACAAGAATGACTGTGCCGCAATACGGTGACTGTGCCCTACCCAGGAAAATCTATTTTGAGTGTCTGATCGCCATGGACAGTGCCACGGTGCTTCAAATCGTCATGTCCTTCTTGCGACTTGGAGGAATGTATGCAGCAGGGAAAAGCGAGCATATCTTTCATCTAAATGCATCGAGCATAAAGGCGTCAACATCACGGCACAGTAGATTTTCATAAGAAGTACACACATCGACTCTGTCGTTCGTTCGCGACGTTTTTTCTCGTTTTTGGGGAGAGTCAGCGAAGCATCATCGTCAAGTTGTTGTTGTGGTACATTCTCCATGTTTACAGAAAGAGGATAAGCGAGTGATGCGCAGCCTACGTCAACATTTCTCTGCATTCAGACAACTCCGGTGGTAGATTTGAGTCCGGGATGACCATCCAACCCCTCGAAACATCTTCGAAAGCGTAGGGGTTGATTGAAGGACCAGCATGGACGATTCTCCGGTCAGATATTTGATTCTTGTCCTAGATACATGGGTCAAAGCGAGTCTCGAGTAAGATGTTGATGAGCTAAGTATTTACCTTGAAATTTGAAAGCTCAACGTCACTATCCGCCGTTTCTCCTATGTGTGAAATGCGTCCAATGTCGTCGATGTGGCATTGAAATGAAATCGTTACTGTTGTAAGCTTGAGCGCTTGGGCCTATGGCCCGGAGGGCGGGGCGGTCCAGATATGGCGGAGCGACAACATGCCTTCGTCCGACTCAGTGTGAGGCGACGTGGGTGGATGATTTTTTGAATAAAGTCGCCATGTCACCAAAATTCAATATTCAATTGTAAGGTTCGTGTTTGGTTCGGAGGTTTATCCACCAACAGAGTTGCACAGCCACTAGACGCATACCGAACGTCGCTTTGCTTCAACTTTGCTTTGGTTCAATTACACGCGCGAGTTTCAATAATATAATTTCATTCATCTTCTGGTACAACAGTTTTGAAATGTATAGGGCGGGAAACAGGCTGCTCTTCGTCCTTTATATTCCCCCCAAAACCATCGCAAAAAATGACTTTTCGAGCATTCAGAGACGCAAGTAGGGCGTTCGTGTAGACTTTTAGGGATGATTGGTGGTGGTGGATGCAGTCAGTGCATGACCATGTTATGACTGCCGTGATGTCCAACTCACGTTTTCCGAGACTGAAGAAAATCGCCATCCAGACGAACGTTCTCCGCATATTGATAAACTGATCCGAAGAGCGACACATAGGTTAGAGACCTGAGAAATCGGTTCTGAGGTACATAGTTACTCACTGTGATTAGGCAGGCGATGGTATTAATGCTGACATTTTTATAAGCGATTCGATAAACTGAACTTGATGTGTTGAGAATGCTTACCAGGTAAGGAGACCTAAATGTCGTCCATAATTTAGTACATTCTACGACAGAAGAAACGTGACGCACCTGTGTTGATAAAGAATGCGAATAGGAAATTCACAACTGAGTCAAACCTGAAAGAATATAGTATTATGAGTGAATTATAAAAGCGCACGGTCAGCCAAGGTCGAGCACGGCGTGACGCTTACTCTTTGTTTCCTGACTCGGATTTCATCATTGTGAGCATACCGCACAGAGATGTCGCGACCAGGATATCTCCTGCCACGGCCGCGCCGATTCCAATGAACACATTATTCTACATTTTTTTTGTATTAATCAGAAACGATCAGAGGACGCGGGGCAGTGCGGACGTACCGACTCTTCATCTGCAAGTTTGTCCCATGTCTTGAATTGGAAACTGTCCAAATGCAACGGTTTGTAAGCTCCAATACATCCACTCCTAGAATTATTCACGGAGTGTCGCGCATCGTACTTACGCATGTGACGTGGATACTGTGGAGAGACGGAATATCAGACCCCGGTGAATGTACTAAGCTGTTTTGGACTACGAAGGATCGAACTGACCTGTTATCGAGATATATGCAACCATGGAGAGTGCGATCTTGGTATGATTTTGTCGTCGTTGCGTATACAGTGTATCTGGCCGGCACTCACGATTGCAAAGAAAAGTGCCTTTCCTATCGTCCGTCTGTGTCCACACACTGCCATGTTCCCGTCAAACGTTAAGGGTCTGTAATACGAAAGATGAAATGAAGACGTACAAGTCATCGCCCTCCATCCAAAGTATCTGTGGGTGTGGATGTTGTTCAGTGGATAAGGTGGTTGACTATGGTGGACGATCTCACATTCGGATAGCCGAATCAGAAAAAACCTGTTACAAAATATGAGAAACCAATCATAAATCATATGTTGTTAATCTCATTACCGTTACATATAGGTTCCCAATTATACTCCTTGAAAAACGTCAGAGGCTAGCAAAGACCGTGATTATATGTGTCCATACCACGTCGGTGCCAGAATAGCGGCATCATTTCCAAAATTCGACACCAAATAGGTATATCCCCCATGCGCAGCAAAAAGGAACTGCAGTGTATCCAATATCCTAATTGAAACCAGCGACCATTTAGTCGGTACAATCGAAAGGGACTGATGGGACCTCACTCACCACAGACATCCAACCTATGTCCAAGCAAATGGAAACGTCAGTCTCGCGTTCCGGAATATAAACGGTGCCAGAAATAGTAACCATGAATACGAGTGAACGTCTGTCCTGCCGGCAGTTGTGAAAGTAAAAGTACGTTTGAACGGTCGTAACACCGTATAAACTATGGTAAAACGAGAAAATAAGCACATTGGACACGGGCACGGTCAAGCTCTTGGATACATGATGGAAGGAATTGATAACACATACATTGCTGAAACGAGAACTCCCATATACGCGGCGCCCAGAGAATTTGCGTATGGAAACATTGAGGTCTCGAGCCGGGGTTTGAAAGGACTCAAAGGATGTGTGTGAAGGGCCAGCTCCGGTTATGAAGGCAAGTAAAGAAAACGGAATAGGCTCAGCCTTGAAGAATCGTCGAAGTAAGTCTGGGAAGCCAGAATCCGGATAGCGGTGGTCTGACCTTTATCCATTTCAGCGAGAGTCCATCCATTTCACAGGTGTCAGAACCTTAATTTTGAATGTTCAACTGATGCTCTAAACATCGACGATATCATGGAATGATGGGTTCTTCAACGATCTTCGTGATGTTGTTGATAATTCTACACGGAAAGACAGTCAGCACTATCTTTAAGCCAATATCAGATGAGAAGAGGGAAGGAGTTTGTTCGAAAACACAGCAGATGCTTATCGAACAGTTCAAAGTTGGTTCAAAGTGGTTTGCGAGGAAATCGGGATCGAGGACACGAGAACATTGTTTTGCTTACTTTAGATACCCTGCGTATCGTTGAATAGGAACAGATACCCATTTCTAGGCGTGGAGTGTGTTAAGGTCTAGTGGGCCTCGTATGCTACAACATGAACCTCAGAACCGAAATTAGCATAGAACATAAAAGCCTACCAAGCCTACAGGCTTCAAGCTACCGATACACTGCAACATTACCGCCGAGCCTTTTTCCATCGGCACTCTGAAACGATATCATGTATTTGTGATGTCCGAGCCACATCCCAGTGATTGAGAGAGAAGAGGTTGAAGTTGAAGTTGAAGAATCTGATCGTGTGTTGGTTGATATCTTGAAGCATTTGACAAACAAGACCAAAGAAATGCATAGATAAGATAAGACCGAATCGACATCACTGGACCGATCTAGACGCCAGACTTGCGCCAGACCTTACACCATGCCTTGTTTCCCCCTTTTCCGAAGCAGCTTTAAATCTTCTCCAACGCTGGATACAATCTCAGAAAACGAGATATATTGTTACCGAAAGCATCGGGGCGTCAACCTGGGTGAGTTCCAACCATCGTTATTTATGGTCTTTCCAGCTCAAGTGAGTCAAGGATCGTGGTTCGTGTTGGAACGGTGGATATGCGAGGAGCCATTCAAATTCTCCCGTTCTCCAGGCCAAAGTGACCTGGACGTTGCCCTTGGACAGAATGCAAAAGTCACACTCGAACGTCACTGGGATACGTGGATCACCGAAGCGGATTGGGATTGGATATCGCAGCGAGGAATCAATGCGGTTCGGATACCTGTGAGTGGCCTGGATCAAATGTTTCATGTGAACTGAAAAGAAATCTCGAATGCGGGGGACAGATTGGTTATTATCACATTTGCGGAGCAGACCCAAATGTTCTTCGTGGGACTGATTTCGAGCCACATTTCGACGTGTATTCTGGGGCGTGGTCCAGGATTACACAGGCGATTCATCTTGCAGCATCGCGGAACATTGGTGTTCTGATAGGTTTGTAACATGTCCCCGAATCGTGCTTACCTTCTAACCGTTTCCCAGACCTACACGCCGCGCCTGGAAAACAGAACAACGATTCGCATGCCGGGACATCAAATCCAGCCAACTTTTTCAACGACGTCCACAATCAAAACCACACTACAAATGTGCTCTGTTCTCTCGTCACCCACCTCAAGAAATATGTCCAATCGTTCGACCCTCCTTTGGTCAACCTCATCGGCATCGAACTTCTCAACGAACCATCTCCGCCCTCTGACCACGCCTTAAAACAATGGTACACATCCGCCATCGCAAAGATACGCAAAATTGACGGCTCTATCCCCGTCTACCTCGGCGAATGTTGGCGAACAGACGCTTACGCTGAGTATATCGCCAAGAACCCATCTCCAGCGTTGACCGTCCTGGACCACCATCTGTATCGATGTTTCACTTCTGAAGACATCCGCACCTCCGCAGAAGATCATACGCGCGCACTAGAGGACCCTTCAGGATGGATATCGCGAACCTTGACGAGTGCATCAGAGAAAGCAGGTCGAGCGGGGGGCGGAATAGTTGTTGGCGAATGGTCAGGGGCGTTGAACCCTGGCTCTCTTCGAGGAGTTACAGACGAACAGAAGAACTATATCTCCGCACAGCTGGCGTTGTTCGAGCGTACCTGCGCTGGGTGGTTTTTCTGGACGTATAAGAAACAGGAAGAGGGAGATACAGGGTGGAGTTTTAGGGATGCCGTTGCCCATGGCGCGTTCCCGGATTTTGTTGGCATGTCACGGCGATCATTCCTCAACGAAGATAGCGACATGGAAGAAAGACGGGAACGCGTTAAAAAGAAAGCTTTAGGTCTGTCGTTCGGGTCACTTGTTCGCCAAAGGCATATAACCTATTGACAACTACCAGATAACCACATAAATTATTGGTCTCAACATCCCGGGTCGCATGATCACTCGCTCTTTGATAAAGGGTTCGTGATTGGATGGGACGATGCCTACAAGTTTATGCGATCCACACCGACCACATCCAAGTCCATTTCCCAGTTGGGCTACGTACGTGCATGGGCTCGGAGGAGAGCCACGGCGCTCGGATTGGTCTCCAGCAAGCACTACTGGGAATTTGAACATGGGATATGTCAGGGTGTTGACGCTGCGACGACGGACTATGCAAGATCTTGAACAAGAAGTTAACGGGGATCCACACATTATTTCATGGATTTGTGTAGAATTCAATGTTGAACGTGTACGCGTGAACGTAGATGTTGAGGTGACTGCGTTCTATAAATAGCATTGAACCGATATAGGGGTTTTTCTCCCAGCACGTGGGGATATTGCGACGCGTCGCGTTCTGGAATTCCAGTGGAATGGACGACTCACGAGACAGAGACAATGCAGAAAAACGATATTCAGAACAATCGAAAGATGGGAAATGTTAGAACAATGAGGGTGTTACTGTGACCCAATCAACGAAATGTGGCACCAGGGTATAATGTGGCACAGGTCGGATGTTCAACCTGCTCAGATTTCTTTGTTACCACCTGTGGACCCATTGTTCGCTCCTTGATGGTTCTTCGGAGGCATTCCCTGTGCACGTAGCTGCCCGTATTTGGGCGACCTGGTTGATGTCGAAAATACTATATAACCAGTTGGGCCTCCTCCATCTGCTTTCCCCCCCATACACCTCCGTAACGCGCTCGCCCCAGCGTTATCTCAACCCACTGTTGCCTACTCTATTCTTCGTCCTCCATACTTCTATCACCCACACTCCTTCTCTTCATTTTCATTCTAATCTTCCTCTCCTTCTCCAACCCCCTTCGGTGCCGGTTCACCCTTTCTCATCTCGAACTCCACTTCACCCATGGCACTGAACAACAACGACTGCTGGTCCTACGAGCCCACCGGGACCCTCGGCTTCATTGACGACTACGACGGCTACTTCACCCCTCAAAAAACCCTTTCGGATGACCCAAGAAAGCTCTTCGACGACGATGAAGTGCCATTCTTCAAGGCAAACGATGAGCCATCATCGGCATCCATCGTGGTTGCAGCGACGGGTCCCACTCGAAACCAAGCGGTGAAGACGGCGCCCTCTCAGGGAGCCGCACCTACCACCCCTCAAAAAATCCCAAGCACCGCGGAAGCCTGCATCCGCCTCCGAGACGCGTTCAGGGCTTTGACCACCCCAATCAAGCCCGCTACTCCGACTACGCGTCCCAGTACCTCTGGCAAGACCAAGGCCTTTCCCCACCACGATCGTTCCATGCCTCCCCCGCCGCCGCCCAAGAAAAGTCGTAAGGACACCTCGAAGAGCGGCGGCTCCTCCAGCTCATCGGCGGGACCCTCCGACGAGCCTTCTCAGGCCGCTAAAAAGAAACGCCGGGCGACCGAACCCTCTTCCAAAGCCCCCAAACCCAAGGGTGAGCGCAACAGGCGCAAGGCCGCTCGGGCCCAATTCCATCGCGCCAACCGCAAGCAGCAAGTCGACGCTGCCAGGAAAGCCGAGATTCTGGCTAGGAAGCGGAAGGTTCTGCCGAACTATGCTCCTCGTGTCCCGTCGACGCTCCGCCAGTCGTGGGCCGCCGCCGCACCCTCTCCGTCCCCGCAGGTGGACGGAAAGTTTTACTGACGGTTTTATCATTATTTTCTTATGACTTTATGACTCCTCTTTCCACGTTTTACCGCTTACTGAATATGATCCATGAACCGTTTCGTGTAGTGTACCCTCGTAGTAAATCACTTTGTTTTAGTTTAGTATCCATCTGACTGCGCAATATACATATACCTTTGAAGCTAGATTTTTTGTCTGACCTCGCGATCGGAATCAACTGTACGATATGACACTCCACAGTGTATCTCAGCGTTGGTCCACATAGCAAAATTAGCAACAAGATTCCCTACTAACGAAGGAGATGTGTTATCTATGTGACCCATTCAATCGAAAAGGGGAGTGGGAGGGCAAGATTTGATGGTAATGTTATTGATTAAATTTCGAATTGTCATCTACTAATTGCGTTCTTTATACTCAGAAACACCCAGAGCTTTGAGGGAGCCTCATATACATACATACTATTTACATATCATCTTGGGAAGTCGCGAGGAAGGTCTTGGATAACGGACAGGAAGCGTCTCCATGTTTTAACGTGACTACGATACCAAGTTTCTCCATTTCAACGAACCCTGAATGGACCGAAGGGTGCATCGACACCTGTGGTCGTGCCCCTGCCTGGAAAGGGTGATATAAAATAACCACAGATTTCAACAATTCCCCATGGTCTTTTAATAACTTGTAGACCGCGGACCAGATCGAAAAGGCTAGTGGGATGTTCAGCAGCACTTCACGCAACTTTGGGAGTACGCCTCGGGACAGAGTGCGGGAAAGGAGAGAAAGAAAATTGTTGGTGATTGGAACTTCCTCCGCGTCGTCGAGAGTGTTCATTTGAGACGTATCAAACTCCAACGAGCGTATATCGATAGGCTGTTCGTAAGGCCAAAGGTTGACGTATTGGGAAAAACCTCTGGGTTTGATCGAGAAGACGAAGTCGTCAAGCTGTGGTGAAGAACGTTCCAAGAAGCAAAGGAGGATATACAAATCGTCGTCGCCGGGGGAGCGGCAGTGGTAAACGTATTGAAGATTTTTGAGAGAAGGGAGGGTTAAATAGGTGAGGAGATTGTCGCCGTGTGCAACATAGGAGCTCACAGTACTGAGAGACTTGAGGGCACTGCATGTCCTGGGGGTGTCGGGTAAGCCATATATACCACAATCTCGTAGAACATCCCAGTGAACATTGCACGATTCGAGGTTGGGGGCACGTACGATGATGTCGACCAGCTCATCAAAATGCAACGACTCGGAGATGTCGAGCGACACGAGACGGTCCCATCCGAGTGCAAGTCCAAATGTGCTGGCCTTGTTGTAAACGCGAAGGTGGGTGGGAAGGAGGACAGAACCCATATCGAAGAGCCCACTATAAATGATCTTTTGATCAGAACTGCAGATCTCCAACGTTCCGAGGTTTGCTGGGACGTGATCCAGATTATTGAGCAAACGGCGAACAACGTAGGACTCGCAGAATGGATCAATCTTCAAGTTCTTCCAACGACCGGAATGCGCTCTGAGTAGGTCTATGATAGGAGTAATCGGATCCTCTGCGGGAGATGAGAGCTCTGGTTTCTTGAGAGCGAGACTGAGAGACAACGGGAGAGATCGGGATCGCGATAACCATTCCGCTGCTAACTCGAGGTCGTAAGGCTTGTCGGAATGAGTATTGGTGGTTATCTCGACAGTGGTCCACAGCTGAGATGTATCAAGACTGACGTCCCTCCAGCGTTTACACACTTGACTGATAACGAGAGGAGTCTTATTGGCGTTCGAGGGGCCCGACATCATGACACAGATCTTGAATATCTCGGAGAGGATCTCTGGCGGGAGGCGAGAAGTGAGTGCATCATGGTGGCCGTTAATCCAGTTCAGCAGAGAGCGGCGTTCCTTTGACGATTCGCGGAGGCGGTTCCGAGCCTGCAGCATTTCGGCGTCCACTCGTGCCAGAGAGGGGCAGATTTCGCAGGATGCCACAGAGCGGTCTGAGGGTTGGTGATATCTATGTCTTGACGGAGGAGAGCCCGGCATGTTGAAAAAAGAGCAAAGTTTTCAGGATATGCTGGTTGATGTCGATGGGGTGAAAGGGAAGGGCGAAGGGGTTTGGAAATTCATGGAACTTTATACTGTTCTCCATCTGGGCCATCCTGTAACAGATGGTCAATGCGAAAGGGAGAGTGGCCCGTCAGAGGACACGGTTGTGTGGCATAAGGCCACCACAAAGCTGAATGAAAGCGCATGATTATCTGACATTAAAATTAGTGACTCAGCCACAAGTTCCGCTTTTCGGAGAAAAAATACTTGGCGTGCGATCTCATCAATCCGTGATGAGGTCGGAGTACTTGGTTTTTATCAAATATCTGAGTTCATTGCACTGTAGCTTTCACCTAATTTCACGTCCACCTTTGGAGTTTCTTTCCACTGAACATACCGGGAAACTGGGAGAAATAAATCTTGCCTGAATCGATTGTAACGTCACATTTTACGCTGGGCGGTTAATTTACTCCGTTGTACAGCATCGCACAGTTTCGTCAGTCTACTGTTCGCAACCATTCACACAACTAAAACCATCGAGGCAAAAAACCTCAAGCGTATTTCAAGATGCACTGGAAAGACCTGTTGGGGACAGTGCTTGGCCTACCTAGTAAATAGATAGATATATTCCCGGTTTATAGCAGTTCTATCTGACTGCTACGTCATCTTGGATGTGGGTTAAACGTTAAAACCTGGCCGCTCGAGCATCGTGGAGGCCTACCCAGTACGTAGTAGCACTGCATGCTAATTCAGACGTTGATTAGGTTCTCTAAGAAAATGCAAGCTCAGGGTCCGGCCTTCGAGCTCTCGAGCTTCAAGGGCATAGTGGAGCCGTCTTACCCGTGCGAATAGGTGGTGCATGATACCTCGAAGGGCCTCCCGGCCTCAGAGGCTACAGCTAGTTCCCTCGAGGCCTCAGGAAACTTCATTTGTTCCCGAAGAGTAAACGTGTTGCGCTTTTCTGGGATACAAACCAGTTTTGTACGTACAAAAGACCTCAAAGATGGCGATGGCCCTACTTATACTTAGAGTGTCTTGGGCATCGCGCCCACCCCAGAAGTTGGTTCGAAAACAATTCACGGGTTGAAGGTGCTATTCAGGTCTACACGGGTCGAGCACATTGCAGGGAGATGTGAGTCGAGCATTCACCCAGACCATGCTTTTTATGCCCTTCGTACCCGACGCAGTGGAATAGCAATAAAGAGAAAAGGTATAAAAGGGGGATAAAGCTTTTCGATGAATTCCACAGCCCTCGCCTTGAGTTATTCCAGCTTCACAGCTTAACATCACTTCCACTCCTACTCAATCAATTCAAGTACAATGTTTGCCAAAGCTCTCGGTCTCCTTGCCCTCACCAGCGCTGCCGTCGCCATCTGTCCCGGCTTCAACTATGGTATTGGCAACGTCCAACCCCTAGGAAATGGCATCAACCGATGTGAGTGGCACTCCATCACTCTGAATCTTGTCTTTCCAGGCTTTTATCTCATGTCCACCGTTTTTCCTAGGGACGGTCTATAACGACGCCTGCCAGCCCGTTGACGGTTTGACCACCAATAAGAACCCTTGCACTCAGGGAATCTTCGGATGCTCGCCCCCTCCCGTCATCTTCAACGAATATACCAACACCTTCTCTGGACTCAAGTAATGTTTCCCGTTGTTGATTGACTTGGTTCATTCGTTGATGTGTGGTAACATTTCTATGTAGATATGCTTGCCGCCGTGATCCTAACTCTGGTGTTTGCGGAGGCGATGTCATTTCCGTCTGCGTGAGTTTATTTTTGCCGTTTGTTGTCTTCAAATTTGAGATCTAAATTGACCTATGTACAGTGCCGCAATGACGGCCACTAGTCTGGCGGTCGCGCACCCCTCGACTTTGCCCTGTGTTACAGGATTGAGTTCAGCAGGACGTAAGAAGGACGTCATTAAATTGATTGTTGTGCCACGAAATACTTATGACATTTACTACGTAAAAATCGGAGTCGATAAATCAAAGGAAAAAAAAAAAAAGTTGGTCGAATTGCTGCGAAAAGTATTCAAGATACAGGCCCAGCCGTTGGACGTAGTACAATGTGATTTCGTGTCTCGAGAGATTGCCTCATGTCCATCGTAATGGGATGGATTCGTCCAATTGGATCCCTTAGATATATAACACAGACGGGCACAGTCGGTGAAGGGCCATGTAACAAGGACATGATGCCCGAGAGCAGGTCTTCGCAAGGTCTTTGACTCTGGCCATCCTCTGATTGTTTTCTGCCACGTATTCATAGACCTAGACAGGCTCATTCTCAAGTTAGAGAAGAATTCACGATAGACGCACTGCGCTCATTATAAGGTCTGAATCATTGACTTCATACCAAAGGAAGTCAGAACAGGCGGAAAGCTGGGTAGATGATCCGAGAGAAATGCTCGCCTCGTTGTTCATGCTCAATTATCAGTCTGTCGGAATCCGGATTGGCCGGGTCTCGAGCGGAGCAAGCACTACTGGAAATTTAATGGGGATCCAGACATTGTTTGAATCTGTTGGCTTGGTTTTTACTCCCAGCACGTGGGGATATTGCGACGCGTCGCGTTCTGGAATTCCAGTGGAATGGACAAACAATGCAGAAAAATGATATTCAGAACAATCGAGACGGGTGATATTAGAACAATGGGGCCGGTTACTGTGACTCAATCAACGAACTGTGGCACCAGGGTATAATGTGGCACAGGTGGTGTTCAACCTGCTCAGATTTCATTGTTACACCTGGAGGCCCATTGTTCGCTCGCTGATGGTTCTTCGGAGGTATTGCCTGGGCACGTAGTTGCCCATATTTGGGCGACCTGGTTGAAGTCGAAAATACTATATAACCAGGTGGGCCTCCTCCGTCTGTTTTCCCCCCCATACATCGTTGTAACGCGTTCGCCCCAGCGTCATCTCAAACCATTGTCGCCTACGCTAAGCCACTATTCTCCGGCCTTCCTACTGCTATCACCCACACTCCGTCTCGTCAAATTTCATTCAAATTTCTCTCTCCTTCTCCGACCCCCCTTCGGTGCCGGTTCACAACTCTCCGCCTTCTCACCTCGAACTCGACCTTACCCATGGCGCTTCACGCCGAGGACATTGCCACTGAAACCGATTACCACGCCAGCGAGCCCAGTGAGAGCCTCACCTTCAATGATGGTTCCACACCTACTCCGCCGCCCCAGAATGGCCATACGAACCCCTCCAACACCGGCACCTCCAGTTCACTGGTCCGAGTCGGACACTTCAACCAGCCTAACAAAAAACGTCGTGTTAACGCACCATTCACCAAACTTCCCAAACCCAACAGCGAGCCAACCGATCGCAGACCGAGAAAACGTCTCCCCAGGAACACCGCTCTGGCCCAACTTGTTCGCGGCAACCGCGAGTGGAAGCTCTCCCCGGTCAGAGTAAAAAAGTTTCAGGAGAGGAAGGAAAAGCAGAAGCAGAAGCAGATGCTGAAGCTGAAGAGACGGGCGAAGGGTTACGCTCCTCTGGTCTATTCAAGCCTCCGGCATTCATTGACTGTACAGTATGCTTGAATGTTTTCACCATCGTTTTCTTTTCTTTTCTTTTCTTTTGTTTTTTGACGACTTTATGACGCCTCTTCCACGTCCTACGCTTCTTACTTTCATGTTTCTGATTGTCATCCATGGGACCATGAACCGCTTCGTGTAGTGTACCCTGGTATTATTAAATCACATTGTCCTAGCATAGAACTCATCTGACGGCGCAATATACATACTCTTCACTCAACCCACCCGATCGCAATCCACTGTACTATATAACAGCCTATGGCCTGAAGCGCAGCCACTCTTTCGGTACGTGTATTTGAGCTTGCATTACTGTTGTAACTTGTTGCTTTTTTCAACACAACTGGAATGAGCGGCACATAATGTACCCAGGCAGCAGTGTCCAACCTTTCCTCGTTAAGCGCTTGTCCATCATACATCAGGCTTAGATTTAATGCTAAAAGCTCCGAGTCTCCGACAGGAGGCCAGGGTGGAACCGTGGAAGATGCCGAAGGATTTAAATCCAAATAATAAATGCGAAATCAAGTCCAGCGAGGCCAGCTGCAGCCGGATTGAGCACACCGGAGAGCCCTCCTGTCGTACTAATGATCTTTAAAGCGTCTCCATTCCACATTGTCAAAGTAGAAGTGATGGTGGTTTGACTCCAACAAATCGGCCAAACGTTGTTCGATGTCCAAGGGGGTGAATAGGTTATACTGCAACTGGACCTTGACGTTGTACCAGAGCGCGCGTTTGTTTTGCCGAATCTTGCTTTGCTTGATCGCCTCCCGCTCTTCATCGTCGAGCTCCGATGCACCGAAGAAGCTCGGTTCATAATTGACATACTCCAAGAGTGGACCGAGCGACGGCGGGAAATCTTCTTTCTGGCGCATGATTGTGCCTTGTGTAGGACGTTGAACGATAGCTAGGTCAAAATATCCATCATCAGGATCATCCGTACTCAAATTAGCGTCGGAAAGGAATCCATGGCAATCGTCGAGCTCGTCACCAAAGTTGTCCAAAAAAAGAGGATTCATCCTTCTGGCCACCGTGTCCGGTTGGTGCTTGATTTCCCAGATGTCTTCCAGGTCCCAGTCGGGCGGCTTGTACTCGGAATCGGTGGAGTCTTCATCAAAGTCATCAATGCACGCCCAGGCAATGTTTGCATGGTATTCAGAGGTATCGGAAGTGCTCTCTTCATCGGTCGAATCCCTTTCCCAATCCCATGCCTGCACTTCCTCGTAGGGTGTGCGACCACGGGAGTCAAGATAGGAGTATGGATCGTCAAGGAAATCCTTCTCGGTCCCGTTGGAGTCGGAATAGGTGTCGTCATACTCATTGTCGCCAGTTTCGTAGTTTAGTATCGTTCGTGGCGCGGTGCAATCCTGAGTTTGGGGGTTGTCGAGTCTGCGTCGCTTGACCCGTTGGGAAGCATCGGCAGTCACGACATGATATGGAGCAGAAGGCCTACAGACATGGAAGGTATGAAACATGGCAACAAGAAAGTAAACATAAACACCACACACCTTCGTCTTTTCTTCCTCGTAGCGTCCGATCGACCTGTGTTATCAGCCATCCCAACCAGTTCCTCGATTGCACCCATAGATTCGGCGCCGACGATATTAGCCATTGTGCTGAAAACGGACGACTGATATGCCTTCTCCGTGTCCAGTTTGTGCTGAAGGAGGAAGACTTCGGCACAAACGTCCCTGGCGACTTTTCGGGACTCTTGAATGGCCGCTTTAATGCGTGTGTTTGCCCTCTGGAGGTCCTCGGTCATTCGTTGGAGATGATGCGACCAGATGTCGGTGTTGTGATCCTGGCTGACTCGAGTGTCGTTTGTTGTTGCAACCACACCGGGGTTTCGAGGAGGTTCTAACAACGTGTCATCCGGACTGGGTAGCCTCTTTGGACATTCTGCATGGGCACGGTGCCCGATATACCAATCCACAAAGTCCATCACGTTTCCGTCCCCGCCAACACCCTCGAGATCCTCGACAGTTTGCGCCTGAAGCCATTCTGTTCCTTTGGACAGAGCGGTGCCTATCTCGTCGGCAGTCAGTCGTTCTTCGGCATTGCGCAGCCTGTGAAGCTGAAGATGGGTCAACGCTTTTTTCAACCATAAATCGTAGAAATGTCGAGAACGCACTTGAGCCTCGTAGTCTCTTTGGATCTCAATGGGATGGGTTCGGAATGTTGAATTGGACGAATGTCGAGGAAATTCCATAATGAGGTGTGTTTGAGAGCCCTGAAGCTGAAGTCTATGTGCAAGTGAGAGTTTCGGAGAAAGAAACAAAACATACGCGATCAACCAACATTAGAAACCGGCTATGCGGTCCGACTTACCTCTGTCTCTAGTATGATAATTAGTCGTCGTAATTTGCTGTACACAGAGAGATGCCATGGTTTTCAGATCCATCTTTAATCTATATCTGTACCAGAAGGTTGGTAAAGATTACCACCTGGGTTGGGTTAACACTGGAGAACATGCAGGCAAATTGAGACACGCTGGAAAAATCATGTATGTAGTCGTAACATTTCTTAAATTGTCATTGTAAATTTGTGTCTGTGTCAACCGAGCTATAGTTACAATATTCACTCTCTTACTAATCAGAAGAGTAGATGTTGTCAGTTTATTCTCTTGATTTCCTCCACCAGGGTACTATTTAACCATTGTCAACCAAAGACCCTCACATATACCCCGAGATTGCCATATCAATGGCTTCTAACAGAATTTCATGTGTTAGTGGAATCTTGGGCTGCCTCGCCTTGCGGGAAAACAAGTTGTGGGTAGGTATCTCCTGAGAATCGCTGAGCATCTCGGAAAAGGCGATGAACAGTCCTACAAGAGGCGGAGCCACGAAGGCCTTCACGATGTCTTCCAAATTCGGTGACGCCACCCAGAGAAGCGTCAAGGACCCAGCCAGTCTTTGCGTTGCGATTTCGTCTGGAGCTGTTTGAGACTCGGAGAAGGACGCCATAAACATTTGGGTAAAGAGATTCCTCTGATCAGAATCTATTCCATTTCCCTGTGCGGTTGAAGCGTTAAGGACGAGCCGATTTAGTAGCCTTCCGCCAAACGCAGTACACAAAGGACCAGATGAGCGATTCGATATCGTGTTTTGCCTCGTGCGCTTTGCTATATCCGCGTAGCAATTCCATTGCCATGAATTGCACAGTTCCCTGTGTGGAATTGACCGTAAGTACTACACGGGTCATATTTGCCAGATCCAGATATTAAAAAACTTGGGGCTGACCGTCATTATGGCACCGCGTTTTATATCACTTGGCTGGGAATCGCCAACAACTTCGGTAGTGACAGATGGAGATCGCGTGGAAGTTGAATTTGACAAACGAGCGGAGTCCATATCTGTCAGAATTCCGTACTCCTCACCGTCGCCGACGTTCAAGCTCAAGAATATATTTCCCGGACTAATATCGCGATGGAGAAGACCACCTTTGCAAAGGGATTCGTGAGCTAATGTTGAAGAGAAACGAGCAGTCAGCGCCGAGTCTGTGCGTGAGCTTTTTAACCCAGAACTGAGAACCCTTACCCATGACCACATCGCGGAATGCTTTCAAAAGTTGTTCTTCTGAATCATACCACCACATCGACCTTCCAATAGAATTATGATCAAGGACGTGCCGATGAAGGATAACAGTGTCAGATGGGTCTGGTTCTGGTGCATCCGAGTCAGCATCACATCGCAAAGACCTCGCAGAATATGAAATAACACCATCTCTCCCAGCCTCATCAGCCTCAGCCTCAGGGAAGTGCGGCAGCAGCACATCACCGGCACCCCCGATCTTAAACTTGGCCAGACCGTCGCGGATAGGTCTCATCGTGTTTGCGGTGTGTTGATAAATACTCGACTCCGAGTTTCTCCCACTTGAGCTATCAGTATCACTGTCTAGTAACTCGTCGAACTTGAAGGTGACGCCGTCGCGGTCGCTTATGGAGAGCGGGTCCTGGTCATCTGCCGACAGGCCTAGTAGGTTATGGTCCATGATGTTGTCAGGTTTTTTGAGTTGTACTGTGTCGGCTAGGGAAGAGGTCAAAAAAAAAAAAAAAAAAGGTTGAACGTTTTCAAAACGTTTTTTGCAACGTTTTTCGTGCGGAATTTGCCGATTAGTTTATCTCCCATCTCTCTCTCTGCCCTGATGTTTACCATCGCCGCTGAGCGCTGAGCGCTGAGACCTGAAGCTGAAGACCACTCACTGGCAGGCTGAGCTCTGAACCAGCCGCCACCCTGAACACCAAGTAACCAAGTTCGTCCTTCCCTTCAGATAACCTTGTTCACCCAAGTCGTACTCTTATAACCCATTGACAACCATGTAAGTACCACGATATCAGCTGTCTCCCAGCAAGGCGATCCGTCGACCGGAGTTCAGACCGAGTCTGATCAGGCTGGAGGACAAGGGCCCAGGGGGAAAAGACATGAAAACAGAACCTTTTTTTCTTCGATAAGCGATAGGGATAGGGATAGCAATACGATAGGATGTGAGTGATAGGTACTACTACAGGTAGGTAGGTACTTCGCTGGTGTACTTTACTGAAGTAGCGATGATGGATGATGTGATGTGATGTGATGACTAGAAACTCGAGAACGAACGAATCGAAACTTGAACTTGAAACTTGAACGTTTGAACGAGGATACTTCAAGGAAAAGGAAATCTGAGATGAAGAGAAAAGAAAATAAGAAAGAGGAATAGAGATAGGAATATAGGAATAGCGATAACGATGAATGACGATGACGATGATGACGATGGATTTACGATACACAATTTGCATGAATCGATTGACAGACAGGACGGATGGGATGATTTGCAGAAGAACCTAACCAAGAAGAACCAAGAAAAAAGAAAAGATAACAAAGCAAAAAGCAAGAACGAAAACAAAAAACTAAACTAACCGAAAACAAAACTCCCTCAATCCCCTACACCCCACCCCCTCACACCCCTCCCTCACACCCCACTCACACCCCCAGCACCACCACCCAACCCAACCAAGCCAACCAACCCCCTCACCTCCCTCACACACTCCTCCAACCTCGCATGCACCTCGCGCGCATTCTCGAGCAACGGGCGGATGTTCTCCGGCGTCATGTTCATCGCCATGCTCATGTTCGTGTTCATTGGCATTGATAGTGGGGCTGTCGTGGATAAGGAGGAAGAAGGGGAAAGGGAGGAAGAAGAGACGAGGTGAGGAGGCATGGATCGTACGGAACCTGATTTGGTTTTCGCCTTTAGTGTAGAAGAGGAGATGGGAGAGCGGATGGACGATGAAGCGGACGACGGTCTTGGTTGTTGTTGTTGAGTCGAGTGTTGACGCTGCCACGTACCCGTACCCGTAGTAGACGAATGGACACCAGAACGGGGCCTCGGCCTCGCCTGCGACTGAGCAGTAACCGAAGTCGTCGTCGTCGTCGTCGCAGCAGGAGGAGAGGCGTCCTCACACTCCTCGACGTTCGATAACCTCGGCACACGTTCGTACAACGACAACGACGACGCAGAGGCCGAGGCCGACGCTGCTGGCCCGCTTATCGATCTTCTCTGTTGTTGAGATGAGCTCGAGACATCGAGGTTGGAGTGCGAATGGGAGACGTGATAAGACGACGTGCGAGAGTTGTTGTTGTGATAAGGGTGGTTAGGAATCGGGGACGGACTAGGTTGTCGTTTCGGATTCGGATCAGGGGCATCCCAATCCTCCTCTTCCTCCTCCTCCTCCTCTTCGTCAGCTTGATCAACGTCGATGGAGACACGGTCGACTGGAGCAGAACCACCCCCATTGACATCCTTCTTCGCACCACCACCACCTCCGAGCTTGAAGACAGAAGCCAAAGACGGTCTCCTCGGACTCGGCTTGGGTTTAGGCTGGTCGTACTCATCCTTATCCTTCCGCTTAGGCAACAACGTCCTTTCACCCTCACCTTCCTTCGTCGTCGTCGTGTCAGGGATGGGAGGAACGGGCGGGACAGGGAATGGAACGCTCGTGTTCGTGTTCGCATTCGTCGTCGGCTGGGGCAGCGGCGCATCAGAAGTGACTTCAGGCCCTTTACTCGTCTTTCTCCTGCCTCCCATACCGAACCCAAGACGCAGCTGACTAGGCAGGCGTGGTAAGCCGCTCATCCTGCGTTTACGCTTATTCGCGTCATCGTCCTTGTCCTTGTCCTGTTGTGGCAGCGACTGCGGCTGAGGAAGAGGGGGAAGAGGCTGACCCTGACCCTGACGTAAGCGCGAGCGAGAGGACCGATGTCCGATATTATGACTCCCCTCATCGGGATCGGTAGCAGAGGAATGGGAGACAGTGGTGCTCAAAGACGCGGTGGAGTGATAGGCGGCTGAGATGATGCGCCTGCCCAGACCTGGTTGTTGCGGTGTGGTCGTGGTGTGTTGGGCAGGCGAGAGCGTACGTCGTCCTCGGCTCCGCGCGGAACCAGCATCGACGTCATCGTCATCGTCATCAACGTCAACGTCAACGTGAACACGAGACTGATGGCTTCTCCTCAACGCACGGAGCATGTCCCTCAGCGCCGCCATCCGTCCCAGTCCGCCCTTCTTGTCCTTGTCCTTGTCCTTGTCCTTGTCCTTCCCTCCCTTCGCCTTGCCCCTCTCCAGCTGCCTCCCACCCAACCCACTCTCCTCAGACGCAGACGGCAACGTGATCGTGCTGTTCCGCACGTCCCCCCACCTCCAATCCTTGTTCACGTATCCCACTCCCTCCCCAGTGCGCACCCCCTCTTCCACCTCTTCATCGTCCTGCTTAACGTCAACACCCTCATCGCCACCACCCACTCGCTCCTCCTCCTCCTCCTGCTCCTCCTTCTGCTCATCCACACCCGCGCCCTCCACACCCGGATGCCCATTATTCAACATCTCCCGCAAGAGCACCAACTGCCGATGCGACAAGTCATGTCCTTGCCCCTGCCCTTGACCTTGACCGAGCGCAGACGCTGACCCAAGCCCCGACGAAGACGACGGCCTCGTCCGCGAATGCGAATGCGAACTCGAGATCGGTCGAGTGTTCATGTTCATCCCAGTAGCGGTTGCCGTTGCTGTACCCCACGATGAGTGTTTAAGCTGGTGTCCCTTCTTCTCCTTTGCCCGAGGCGTCGCTTCACCCACACCCGCACCCACACCCACACCCATCTGTGTATGCGTCTCCCCTACCGCTCCACCACCATCGAGCGACTTCCCTCTCTTCTCCTTCTCACCATCACCATCCTTCAACACACCCACAAACGAAGACGAACCACCCGACGCAGACGCCGAAGACCTCTCCACCATATCCGCATGTACAGCCATCACGCTGCTCTTCGTCTTCGTCTTCGCGTTGGCGCTCTTGCGTCTCTCCAGTAATCCCCCACCAACATCTCCTCCGCCAACACCTGCGTTACTCGCTCCTCCTCCTCCTCCACCACCACCAACCCCACCCAACTCAATCAAAAGCTCCGCACACTCCCACGAGATCCGATACCTCGAACTGATCGTGTCCAGCGCAGAAGCGAGGGTCGCATATGCGTCTTTTGCGTTGTCTTTCTCTCCGTTTTTGGTGTTGTGAGTTAACGGGTTGGTTGGGCCTTCCTCCACATCGTCCTCCTCCTCTTCGTCATCTTCCTCTTCACCCTCCTGTTCGTCCTCCTCAGACACCCTACCACTAACAACGTCCAAACTCGCCCTCCCTCTCCCTCTCGACGACGAACCGACAGAAACACCCGACGAACTCGCCAAGGATAACGAGCTCCTCGACGCTTGTCCTGGTGCCTGCGTTTGCGTCGAAGAAGGGACGGTATTCGACCTCGACCTCCTTCCATTCTCACTCGCACCGGCACCCCCACCTCGAGCAGCGCTAACGATGAGGTTCTTGGCTTTGACTCTCAGCTTCGTCTTCGGCTTTGGTTTGGCGGTGGTGTCATGGTCATCGAGCAGGGAAGTCTGGGACGTCAGTCCTGCAGCTTGCGCTGGATGACGCGAAGCGGAAGACATCGAACTGGGCCTTGGCGTGAGTTGAGCCGGTGTGGGAGGGACGTGGTGTTGTTGTTGCTGTTGACCCTGACTTTGACCCTGAAATTGATGTTCATCAAGCACAGATTGGAGGTGCGACACGAGGGAGTTGTACGTCTCCAGTAGGTCTTTGAGCTCTGTGGTCATGTTGTGTGGGTTTGGTTAGTAAACACGTTGTTTTTTCATGGGAGTCGAAAACGCAAACCAAAAATGAAAGAAAGAAACAAATGAACGAATGAAAGAAACAAAAGAAGAAGAAAAAAAACGAAAACAAAAAAACTCACGTCCAACACTACTCGCAAACTCCCTGACCAACCCTAGATCCCTCCTCAGCGCCACCTGCGCCTGGCTGATCCGAGCCGGGATCTTGAGGTCGCCGAGCGAGTTTCGTCTCGTCGGTGTCGTCGTCGTTTGCATTGCTTGAGCTGATGGTGATGTTTGAGTCGTTTGGGTTTGTGGAGTGCTAGCAGCAGCTTTAGTGTTATAGGTAAGGACCATCCCCTTCATCTTCGTCGGCGTCCTCCCCTCCTCCACCCCCTCCCCCCGCTCCTCACCAGCGCGAGCACGCACACGATCAAGAACACCAACGACCTTCTTCGAGCCTCCAGGGCTCCACGTCCCGCCCCCCTGGCCAGGCGAATATCCCGCTCCTGTTCCCGTCCCTTGTCTTCCTCCCGTTCCCGTTCCCGTTCCTACTCCTCCTCCCGAACCAGAAGAAGGATAAGACGAAGACACTCCAACCCCGAGCCGCCCAGGACTCGAAGTCGGCGTGAAGTACGCTGCCGAAGCTCCAGAGACGACGGAGGATGTGGACGTGGATGGAGAGAGCAGCTTGGAGTTGGTTGAAGTGGGCGTACGCGGCGGCGCTGGGCCTTCAGCGTCCCCTTCACCCGTGTTCGTATTCGCGTTGGCGTTGACGTTCGTATTGGCGTACACATCGACGACCAACTCCAACCGAGGATGAGGATCATCAAATGAATGACTGGTCAAGCTCGGCCTCATCTTCGATGACTTCATCGAGGTCGTAACACCGACACCGAAAGAAGGAGTGACGGTCTCGGGGGGCGACGGCGGGTGGAGGTGCAGTTCGATGGGTGGGAGGAGTGTGTTGGCGTTTGGGTTTGTGTTGGTGTTTGTGGTGGAGTTGGTTGGAGAGTTGGTGGGGGACGTTTCGAGACTTTTTTGTCGTGATTTCTGCGCCTGCGCCTGTGCCTGCGTCTCGAGGCTCTGCCTTGGTTTCTGTGTTTGCGCCTGCACCTGCGTGTGCCCCTCCGGCTGGACGACCTGTAAACTACCCGCTCTCTGCGAATCGACAGACGGACGCGCTGCTGACGTTGACGTTCTCGTCGTCATGGTCGGGAGATGTTGTTGCCGATCCACACTCCGCCTCGGCCTTGGCCTTCTCCTCCCATCAGGCGCAGGCGCAGGCGAGGGCGAAGGAGGCGCCTCCGCCTCAGCCTCAGCCTCCGCCCCAGCCTCCGCCTCATGGGCTTTAGCAACCAACCCCTGGATCAAGGTCGCCGATTTCGATCTCTTATGCCCATGCCCATGCCCATGTTTAGCCCTCGACCCGCCTGCTCCTGCTGCTGCTGCTGCTGCTGCACCACCGAGGCTTATCCTTCTGACAGACCCCAAGAAGCCTCTCATCCCCTCTTTCTTCGTCTTGTTCTTGTCCTTGTCCTTGTCCTTGTCTGGCGTGGGCGTATCGACGAACACGAACGGGCTTGACGGTGCAGGCGACGGCGATGGCGACGGTGCAGGTGAGACCGACGGAGCACGCGAAGGTGAAGGTGACGGCGAAGGGGATAAAGAATACCCCCTCCCCCTCCCCTTCGTCGTCGAGGGCGTCCGGCCAAGTGTTATCAATCGAGAGAAGGACTTGCGTCTTGGTCTTTCTTCTGCCTCTTCTCCTTCCGTGTCATCACGGCGACGATCGCGATCGTGATCAACACCAACACCAACCGCCACACCTCCACCCGCACCCGCACCAGCCACACCTCCACCACCCATACCAAGCTTGACGAATCCCAGACTCTTCCTCTTGATCAACTTGCTCGGCGTCTGCACGTTCGCATTCACGTTCGCCGTCACCGGCAAAGGCAAAGGCAACTCCGTCCGACTCCTACTCCTCCCTTGCCCTCCAGTAACAGCACCTCCTTCGCCTCCGCCCCTTCCTCCCCAAGCCCACCTCCTCCCATGTGCATACACTTGTGCCTGTCCCTGTCCCTGCCCACCTTCTTCTCGCCCTTCCTCACCCGCTCTGACACTCCCACTCCGGCTCCTGTTCGTACGCACACTCGCTCCTCTCGATAACGTCCCGTTCGCGTTCGCGTTCCCTCCTCCGGCTGCTCCTGCTGCTGCTGGGATCGCGTTCGCGTTCCCATTCATATTCACATTCCCACCCCCACCACCACCTCCCGCTCCTGAAGAAGAAGTAGAAGCACCTCTAAAAAACCACCCTCCGCCTCCGCCTCCGCCTCCTCGACTCCCACCAGCGACGACGACGCTCCCAGGCGAAGTGGATATCGAGTGTCTTCTCGGCCATACCCCTTTTGCTTTTGCTTTTCCTGGTGTGGTTGGATTTACAGGTAAGGGTGAAGGTAAGGGAGGTGGTCCCTCAACTTCGTCGGTGTAATGTTCATGTTCGTGTTCCTGATCCTGATCATGAGCGAAGGATGAGAGAGAAGAGCGCGGGCGTGGTGTTCGCGTTCGTCTTGGTGGTCGAGTGGGTGTTTGTGTGTTTGTGGTTAGGTGTTGGGTTTGATGTTGTGATTGGTGTTGGTGCAGAGAATGTGTCGAGTCGGTGTATGTCGATGAAGCTGTGAATAGAGAAGATTAAATCAGTTCATTTTTGGATATGGAGGAGGGAAACGGGAATGAAATGAAGATGAGAAAACGATTTTTTTTTTCCAAAAAAAGAAAGAAAAAGAAAAAGAAAAGAAAAAAAAAGAAAAGAAAGCAAGAAAGAGAGGGTAAAGAAAGCAAAGGAGGCATCAGAGAAGGAAGGCGTTCCTTTTTTTCAAGCAAAAAATGAAATAAGAAGAAAAAAAGAAAAAGAACAGAATAAAAAACCAAAGAAAACGGCGAACCATGGTTTGTAAAAAAAAAAAAAAAAAAAAAAAAAAAAAAAAAAAAAAAAAAAAGATCGAAAAAACGTCGGGGAGGGAAAAAGTGTAAAACTCGGAGGGCGCCGGATCATTAAAAAAAAAAAAAGAGATATGTAG
>JAHXRV010000247.1:0-29101 GCA_019904355.1 Psilocybe tampanensis | reverse complement strand
AAAAAAACAAAAAACAAAAAACAAAAAAAACTCACAAGTCCCCAAATTATGATCACAAAACGAACACAAGTCCGTGCTCCAATCGCGCTGTCGTTTCCCATTTTTCTTCTCCGAATACGGCATCCGTTTCACGTTTCTACTCCAGTTATCTTTCGTCTGCACCTGCACCTGCATGCCAGGGTGGGCTTGGGGTTGCGAGGATACCGCTTGCGGTTCTCGTTGTCGTTGGTGTACAGGAAGAGGAAGAGGAGGAACGGGAGGAGGAACGGGAGAAGGAGCGGTTCTAGGCGAGCGTAATCCCACTCCCATCACGTCGATCTCGTCCGCGTTCATCCCATTCACCATCATCGCGTTCACACCTCCACCTCCGCCTCCACCCGTCTTCGCATTCGCATTTCCGGACGCCCCTGCTCCTGGTGGTGATGATGATGATGGTGATGTCGAGTTGAACGGTACCCGCCTAAACGAAGATGAGTGGCCGTGGCCGTTCGCGTTATGTCCTTGTATTTCCGCTGAGGCGGAGGCAGAGGCAGAATGGTGGTCGTGGTCGTGATCGTGGATATAGGAAAGACGAATCGGACTCCTTCGTCGTGGTCGTTGTCGGCCTGGATGCTCGTTCGTGTATGTGTGTGGATAATGCAAAAGACCAATAGAAGAGCAAGAGGAATGGGAAGCTGGGTCTACTACTGCTGCTGGGTTGTTGTTGTTGTTGTTATGACGCCCCTGCCCCTGGTACGCGTAGTACGATCGCCCGTCCTCGGTGCACGTAGGGCGGTGATGCGTACTGCTGTCCATGCCCATGCCCATGGTCGTATACCTATCATTGAAAGTCGTCGTCGGTGGTTGAGCTTGAGTTTGAGGTTGATAAGAATGCGGATTCGGATAGTGATAGGCATACGGCTGGGGATGGGGATGGGGACCATAGGAACTCGAACAAGACCACGCGGACGGGTGAGACAACCCCTGGCCTTCAGAGTGTCTTCGCATCTTCGAGTTGTTGGTCATTGACGTCATCGGAGGAGGAGGCGGGAGGGGAAGAGCGTGATGAGCGTGCTGCTGCTGGTGATGATAATCCGTCTGAGTCTGAGTCTGTGTCTGGGTGTGTCGAGCAAACCTCCTCCGTCTGCTGATAGTCAACGGACGGATTTCAGCGAACAACACCCCCCCTCCCCCTCCCCCTCCCCGAGCTGAGCGTGGTGGTACCGGCGGAGCAGCGTACACATGACGTGCCTGCGGTGCGTATATCCTCATCTTGCGATCTCCATTCGCCCTGTTGCCATTCCCGTTCCCATTACCCGTATAGGCTGATGCTGAAGGAACAGCACCAGCACCAGCACCATACGCGTAGGCGTCAACGTTCTGGTACGGATTAGGCAAACGTCCTCCCTCCCACCACGCATCATCATCATCATCCCCTTCCCCCTCCCCCTGCTCCTCCCCATCCAGCGAATACGAAGACAAACACCCTTGCTCATTATGATACACGAACCCATCAGGCGTGTACCTCGGAGGCGAGACGTCCGACCTTCCCTTCGAGTTCCTGCTCCTCGTCGTTGACGTCGACGTCCTGGCGATGGCCGCGGTATTCCGGACCTTCTCTGCGACTCCCCTGCCCCGGCGCTGCGAACGGAGGAACCGCCTTCTCCACCGCTTCTCATCGACGACGAGGGGTGGTAATACCGATGCGGATGCGTTCTGCGCGTGGGGACGGTGACAATGATCACACTTCCTACTTGAATCCCGAGGAGCCGGAGGAGGAGAAGGAGAAGACGAAGAAGAGGCGTATGCAACGACCTCCTTGTCCGAGTCTATATCAAGTTCGGGTTTGGGCTGATCATGATCATAATCATAGTCGTGATCACAATCCTGAGCGCGATCATGTTCTGAGGGGTTCGAGATTTGGAAATACGAGGTTCGTCGTCGTCGTTGCTGTTGGTGTTGGTGTTGCCTTTGCGGCCGGTTATTGTTATCGTTCTTCGAGTCCATAGTATCGCAGTGGTGGTGGTTTGAAGGAAAAGAAAACCTCGCTCCCAACTCCTCGTTTTATTACCGTATGATTCATATTTCTGAGTTGAGTTGAGTTGAGTTTCGTCGTAGATAGGATAGGAGTTTGTCTGGAGAAAGGAGGTTGGAATTTGGAAAGGAGTTCGTTGTGTCTGAGTTTGAGTTTGGATTTTTTTGGAAAGGGGCTAGGCGTGGGCGTGGGTAAGCGCAGAGCTATTTTAGGAAACGGCCATCGTTTCGATCGTCTTCCGCGCTGCTTGCCAACTGCTTGCAAGAGAAGGCTGGAGTTTTCTCAGCGATCTGATACACTGAGAACTACTGCAGTGACCCAGTCGAAGGACCACGTCGATCTTACCTATTTTTCCAATCCGTGTCACCGCTCAAATTTATTTATTCAAGTAAAATGACATGAGCGGTCATGAACTTCATAAACTCGATGATCACGCATATGAAGCAACACCAGTCACCGCACACCATGAACACACTCAGGACACACACACAGGGCTCACTGGCAGAGAGCGCTGGGGAGATCCTCCAGAGTCCGGACACCAAGGACACAGCCTACTTACCACGTCCACCAGCACCTCCACCTCGCCGATCAGTACACAGCTTATGTAGCTTTCCACCCCAAGCAAGTGTTTTGATGGCATCCCTTGTCAACGGAGTAATTAGGTAAATGGGGATACGACGAGAACCCAAAACGTATATAAACCACCCCCCATCCCATCTTGGACACGACAACAACCCCTCGCTGTGCGAGTCTGTTAATCCGTTTTTTCGAAAACCCACATCCCATCCTCTTCGTCGATTCCTCGCTGGTCGAGTTTTCGGTTAGTTGAAAACCTTTTAGGATCTTATACGTACCATCTCCACTGTTCAGTCTCCCTGTCCTCCTCCTCTTCTTCCTTCACCCAACCTTCACGAACAAACACACACAAAAACAAGCAGAATGTCTCGCTACCAAAACCAACCCACGGCCACACACGGCATGGTCGTCGCCCCCGGCGGCGGTGGGAACCGCAACTCGAAGAACATGCCCGTCGATGCGGATGGCCGAGAATGGAGCCACGGCTTGTGTTCGTGTATGAGTGATTGTGGGTTGTGTGAGTTGTTTTTTTTTCTATGTTTTTTATGATTTTTGGCGGGTTTTTTTGGGGGAAGGGGAGGGGTTTGATGATGATGATGTTGCAAATTCTTTGTGACGAACTTTCCTCCGTCAAACATGGAGGATAGGTTGTGTAAAAGTTTATTAATTATTCCTTGAATTACCTCTTTCTTCTCCTTCCATCTCCTTCCCTCCACCGATCACTTACCTTCCCTCTTCCCTCCCTCCCCCCCTCCCTCCCTTCACCCCCAACAGGCATCGTAGCGACCTGCTTCCCCTGCGTCGTCTACGGCAAGAACAAACACCGATACGAACACCTCTCCAACAAGGGCGTCCCCCACCCCGCGCACGGCGGCTCGTGTCTGTCCGGCTCGTGTGTCACCCATGGGATCTTCTCGATATGTGGGTTGGGGTTCTTGTTCCAGGTTCGTTTTTCGTTTTCGTCTTCGTCTTTGTCTTCTTCCTCGCCTCTTCGGGTCTTTGTGTCTTTGTCTCTTCGGGTCTTTGTGTCTTTATCTCTTCGGGTCTTTGTGTCTTTGTGTCCTGGGTCTCCGGAGTTTACGTTTCCGTTACTTACAATCACCCTGTCACACGCACACACAGATGGGCAACCGCGGCCACGTACGCAACCGATACAACATCAAAGGCGGCGGCTGTGGAGACTGCTGCACGTCCTTCTGGTGCTCGCCATGTCAGCTCACGCAGGAGGCAAGGGAACTCGAGCTTGAGGAGCAGAGTTTCGGTGCGCCGAGGTATTGAGTGAAGTGGTTATGTAATTAGGATTTGTGGAGGTTGTATGAATTTTATCATGGTTTTTTTGGGTTTGAATGATCTTTGGAGGGACTCCAGAGTGAGATGCGTTGTCTAAGTCTTCGCCCTGGGCTCGCCAGTTATGCATCGAATTTTGAAAAGGTGTCGAACTGTAGACGGGACTCGACTTCAACTCTCTTCAACTTCAATTTCCACTCCAGAGCTCTCCAGAGTCGACTCTGGGGAATTTAGAATCCGGCCCGCCCGCAGCCCGAAAGAACCACAAACACAGTGACAAAGGTCTTGCAAAGCACAACCAAGCACGGTACCACAATGACGGCACACGGCACGGCAAAAAGAAAGGGGTCATTTGACCACTTCGAACAGCCTTCTCCTTTCCAAATCCAAACCTCCGTTTTTTCTCAAGGCTTTCTTGATTCTTTCTGCTATTTCTGTCGATGCCTTACAAGGTCTTGCTTGGGTCCAAACGCTTAAATCCCTCGTTGTGTTTATTCCTTGATACTTACTATTGTTGTGTTGTGTCAAGAGGGCGCTTGGAAATTTAGCGCTTTGCATTACTTATATCAATGAGTCTATGTAACATTCCTCGATCGGATCTTACCCCACACCCCCGCATTGGCGTCGAATCGAATCGACTCGTGATGAATTAATAAATTCCCAAGAATCCGAGGCGCACCCTGAAGTACTTGGTCTCAGGCTCTCATCTGGTTGAATTTCCCACTTATATAAACACCAGACCGGATCCTTCCTTTCCTTCCTTCTTCTTCTTTACCCCTCCCTCCCCTCTTATCCAATACTCTCCCCTGCTTAGACACTTTCTCGTCTCTCGATCTCCTTTGCATAACCACCCACCCTCTTTGAGCTTGATCAAGAAAAGAAATGGCTGATACCGCCCCTGCACCCGCCACCATCGAGATCAACGACGCCGTGTTCTGCTCCCACTTCAAAGAAGTCGTACGTTGCCCTCTTCTTATTGTACCCTCAGGGAGGTCTCGGTCATCCAAGTGTGAAACACACTTTGGATTGTGATGTGGAGTGGTGTGGTGTTGCTGTGTGATACCTCCATGCTGTTGTGACGAGGGGGGGAGAGGGGGGATCGTGGATGATCGAAGGCAATGGCGACGGACGAAACCACAACACAACACAACACGCTGACTGTTCATTTTTCTTGATCTTTTGACAGTGCGAAGAATGCAGCTATGATGGGAGAGAAGAGAACGACGCGTTCTTTGGTGTGAGTACACTTGTTCATTCTTTCTTTCTGAGCCCATCGTCTTCTCCCCTTATCCGGCCCCTGTAACGACTCGGAAAATGGAATTCGAAATCGATATTGACGTACTATATCTATCTACATAGTTCGACCCCATCGATCGCGAGGGCCTCGAATGCCCGCCTGCTACCGTGAACAAGGACGGTGTCTACCAGTGCAAGAAGCATGGGTCTACTTGTTCGTCTTTCTTCTCAGTAATCGTTGCTCCATTGATTGATTGGTCTTTCGATGCTTTCCCATATCCTCCCCTCGATTCCACTCGACTCGACGGTTTCATTGCAATCGATACATATAACAGCCTGCAGCCAGTGTTATGGCTGGAAGAAGCAGATCAACAGAGCTCGGACCGTCGCGAAGAAAGCGGGTCGCAAGTAGTGTCTGAGTGACCCTTCAAGCTTCCCTGCCACTGCCAGTGCCCACCAGATCATTGGTCACACGATCCGACTTTTTTGACTCCTTCGACGTGCACACGATCGGGTGAGGGGGTTTCGTGAATCGTCGGAGTCGGTAACGCGGGTTTGTGTTTGAAACAAAGGTGGTGAGGAAAGAAAATGATAAAGTTGTATTTGTGTGTGTGTATTGTATGTATTATAACCCCAACAAAGTTCTTTGTCGAAATTCGATTGTCATGAGCGCGCATATACTCATACTTGTACATCAACGATCGATGAACGTACACAGGCGCATGTACAGTACTCATAGTACGACCCTCTTCGTGCTCGTTTTTTTGATCGAGTTTAATAATTGCTGGTTGATTCATTGATGAGCGATGAACATATACTAGTAAACTGATGATCATGGCGATGTTGTTCATGGCTATGTTTTTTCATAGCGCTATCGAGGGCTTCTGCAATCAATCAAGATCACGGTTATTTCAATCAAACTGGTTAGCTTCCGGGCTAGCGCTGAGCGCTGAGTCCGCTCCCTTTGTGTAATTGGCGCCCATCATCGATGCATCGAAGTCTGTGGATGGATCAATCATTTATGCGTGATGTCGTTGATCTTGATGCATATTTATTGAGGGTGCCAGGGGATGAATCAACGATGGAACGAGCGATAGACCTACTGTGCGCTTTGTCTAGAATCCACGTACTTACGCACAACGGGCTTGGAATAAGGTACTGAATAAGGAAGAGATCATGATGGCAGGAAATCGAGCGACTTGGACGGCTAAGTTCCCGTGGGTTCCACTGGGGCCCTAATATGTCGGGCGATCGTGGTCACTGGCATCGCGGTCAGATAGTCAATCTTGTCAAAAGCTGAACAGGATTGTGTCCTGGTCTTTTAAGTTTTGTACATATGTCATCTCACCATACTTGGAATCTAATCATGGCTGGAGTCGACCGGCGCTCGGCCGTGCAGCGGCGGCCATTTTACTTTCTGTTAATGCCATGGGTCATGTCGTTCAGTGATGTCCACTGAGAAAGTCATGAATAGGAATAGAACATCCTCATACATATGTACTAATCGTGATCATTGTCAATAATTTTTGTTTCTTATCTTTCCCCAACGATACATGTCAGTAGATTAGCCCAGGCGGACGAACTTCTTATCATCTCCGTATTGCTTATTACAGCCGTTTTTTTGGTGCCTTGGCTTGGCCTGATTGTTGGGCACATACTATGTATGACGTTGTTCAAAGTGAATTTCAAAATGAGATTGCGGGTCGAGACTCGAGGCTACACCTGGCTACCTACATACACATTATGAATTTATGAGTCAAGATTGTATTGCTGGAATGTGAGCGTATGTAGGTAGATTCTAGGAGAGTTAGGGTATGATAAACTGTTTAGTGTTTAAAGAACATCTGTGAAAGCCTAGTTTCCGCTTTTGGCCTCGAGAGCTTGCTAAAGGCTCAATATTCAACGTCTGGCAGTGGTGGTGGTGGCCGGGCACTGGCAGATGCCAGAGTGGCCCCGACCCTCTCAAAGGGAATATTACCCCGCATCGACTCGCCTTCTCCCTAGCCGCGTGAGTTCTAGGCGACACTGGAAAGGTTCTTCTTCTCTTCTTTTCATGTACTTATTCATTGAAACTAAGCTTACATATACATAATAATTAAACAACTTATCTACGATCCGTGACATTGTCAGGAACCGGGTGCCAGCACCGAAGTTGCTAAAAGGCACATGCAGATATTCACGGAATATCGGCTCTGAATGAAGGCGTCGTCTGAGCTCAATATTTCAAAAATAATACGTGAAAAAAGCTGGCTCAGCATTATCTTCTGTAATACCTCTAACTGTCCATTTTCTCTCCAATACCAACGTCCTAGCAACATTACTGAATGTTTGGTGAAAGCTGGATTCGAGCAAGATCTGAACGAGACCAGGAAGTCTGTAATCTGGAGAAATTGTGTCCCAAAGGGGTAACATCAGGCCAAACAACGTGCCGAGCCAAACAGAGATAACGGCATCGCCTCGGGACGACTTCCTATCATTCCGTTTATCATCATGTTTTTTGATCCTCCAACCTCCTCCTCCACCGTCTCTGCGTACCGTTGTCCAAATTAAACTCAAGTTTTTAATGTCTGCACTCGGAGAGACTCTTTTGGATTGCCACGAGAACACGGAGGATAACTGAAAGGTGGGCAAAAAACGATTCCGTTGTTGTCATGTTCATTAATGAATTCTGTGCATTGATACATACACACCTTATCGCAACTCCGGTTCAGGAGGATCTTGCTTAGACCATTTGGATACCTTTTTTTTTGCATGCGGATGGCAGGAACGGTGTCAATTGTCAATCATAACGTCTGCCTCATTGATCGGTGTGGGGTCTTCCTTCGTGTGTGTATGTATGGTTTTCTCTTCCGCTTCGACGACGTCTTGGAATGTGCGGTTGAATGCGGTCATCTCACGTATTTATTCAATTTTAATTGTCAGAGCTCAGGCGAAATAAATGTTCGGTCATTGGCATCCACAACGCGTTTTGGGAATGGTCGATAACGAGGAGGTAAGCGACCCTGGTGCCAAGATGTTTCTCAAGCTTCATTGACACGGTTTGTGTTTCATATGTAGGATAAAGGCAGTTGCAGCTTGACACGACACCGAAGTGGGTGGACTAGTAAGAATCTAAACTGCACACAAGATGGTAGCTATGCTTCTCCGCCGTGATGGTTTAGTTCAGACTAAGGAAACGAATCAGACCGTTGCTGTGTAGGACATCTTCTTCTGGCGTATTCAATTAACAGCCTGTACGTCTCATTTTCGATTTTGTTTCGGAGAATCACGGTTGGGGAGGACCGGTGAAAGTACACCCAGATGCCTGTTCCCAAAATGGCCAAAATCTGGGTTTTTTATCCCCGGAAATTTTGAAATCTTTTTGAAAATTCTATCCCCAATTTGGCGGAGGCATCAAGGTCGCCCAAATTTTATCCCCGGATTGGAGGAGGCATATAAAATAGGGTATTTTTCACGATTTTTTATGTATTTTCTAAAAAAATTCTTCTGGAGTCTTAAACCTCCTCCACGAGGCTAAATGTCGTTATCCAAGTAAAGCAGAATGCATTACAACAAAAGCCAGAACAAAAATTGCAGCAAAGTGAACTTAGCGAAGAGATGTCAATTTTCTCTCTTTCCTAGATCTGCACCGCCCAATCCCTATTATGTACAGCAATGTTCTGTCTTTGGACCGGCTTGCAATCACTCCTTTTTGTTAACTGAGATGTCCTCCATGTCGGTTGTATCTATCAGTGGCATTGTATAAGAGAACAGTGTCTGCTGTTGAATAGTGTGTTTTTGCAGGTTTCGGTGTTCCGTCAAGCCAGTCAAGCAAAATTCTGCTTGGTTTGTAGCTGTTTAATGAACATAGTGCCATGAATGCTGGTATAGTCTAGTTGTAATCGCCCTCGACCTACAAATTCCACAACAAACTGTGTTCGATCCCCCAACTCTGCAAGTTTTTATCCCCCACCGGATCAGGCCAAAAATCCCTCCCCAAGTTTTTATCCCCAAAGAGGGAGCAGGCATTTTTTCAAAATCTCCAAATTTTTATCCCCACAGACCTGAGGCATTTTTCACTTTTTCGCAAAATTTTATCCCCAACCGGAACACCCATCTGGGTGCACTTTCACCGGTCCTGGTTGGGGTCTCACCACGGAGGATAACAACGTCTTCAGGTTTGTATTCAACAGGGACAGGAACTGGCGTAGATATGTACTGAAGTAAAAGATAACCATGATAGCGATCCTTGACGTCCGGTGATTGGACGATAAAGATAGTGAGCAATGTTTTTCTCGCTTGTTTCCTTTCCAAGCCGACTGGTATCTCACCCACAGCTCAGATCTGGATCTTCATACATACTTGGCTTTTTGAACGGGTGGGGGTATATAGACCAACACGTATACGTATCGAAATCGTGTTCTCCCCCTTCACCCTCGCACACGCGCTTGTTTTCCTTCTTCCACGGAAGTTGTCCCTGTCGAAACAGCCCTCAAGATGGTGAACGTGACGTACGACGCCTGTAAGCTCGTGTTCGGTTTGTCATCCTTGCACCCTTTCTCAACACCTTTCTTCTCCTACCAGCTGGCGACTTGACTGCCTATACCCCCGATGGCACACCCGTTACCTACAACCTCGGAGACATGGCCTTCGTCATTGTTTCCATGGCTCTCGTCTGGATCATGATTCCAGGTGTCGGTTATTTCTACGCTGGTCTGCTACGAAGGAAGAACGCGTTGTCGATGATTTATACGTCGTTGGCGTCGATTGCGGTCGTGTCATTCCAAGTGTGTATCGTGTTCTTATTATAGCGGGTCCACCCTTACTGACTCGACACAGTGGTTTTTCTGGGGCTATTCATTGGCATTCAGCGAGACAGGGAACGCATTTATCGGTGACTTGAGTGAGTCTTCTTTTTTGATTAAGTCAATTTGGCAATATATGCTCATCCTCTCGCGTCCTAAGAATACTTCGGTCTCAAGAATGTCCTCGACCAGCCCTCGATTGGCAGCTCTCGTATCCCAGCCATTCTGTTCTGTATCTATCAATGCATGTTCGCGGTTATCACGTGCGTGTCCATTCTGCGATAAGCCACCAATTAATTGTAATGCTTATCACTTTTCTTATCTTTGAAACACAGTGCGTCCCTTGCGGTCGGTGCTATTGCTGAACGCGGTCGCCTGGGCCCTCTCCTCGTCTTTATCTTCGTGTGGTCCACGATTGTCTACGACCCTATCGCCTGCTGGACCTGGAACTCCAACGGATGGTCGTTCGTTCTCGGCGGCCTCGATTTCGCAGGAGGAACACCCGTCCACATCAGCTCCGGAACAGCCGCTCTCGCTATCTCTCTCTATCTCGGAAAGCGACGTGGATACGGAACGGAACGTCTCGCCTACAAGCCTCATAACACCACGTATGTCGTCCTCGGCACAGTGTTCCTCTGGTTTGGGTGGTTCGGATTCAATGGCGGATCTGCGCTCTCGGCCAACCTCCGCGCTGTCCAGGCCTGCATCGTCACTAACCTTGCGGCGTCTGTTGGTGGGCTTACTTGGATGCTCTGGGTCAGTCATCTGTTCCTCTTTTTGAAGCCAGGCGCTAACTAGATTGGACGTTATAATTATAGGATTACCGAATTGAAAAGAAATGGAGCGCGGTCGGTTTCTGTTCAGGTGCCATCTCGGGCCTCGTCGCTATCACACCCGCCTCCGGTTTCGTTGGAGCTCCTGCCGCTGTTGCCTTTGGTGTCCTCGGTGGAACAGCTTGCAATTTTGCTACTCAGTTGAAGTTCATCCTTGGTTACGATGATGCTCTTGATGTCAGTCTTTTCTTCATTTTTTTGTTCTTCTCCTTTTTGATTTCTAAACGTTTTATGTTTGTTAGATTTTCGCCACTCACGCTATTGGAGGTGTCGTTGGCAATCTCTTGACTGGTCTCTTTGCGCAAGCGAGCGTTGCTGGTTTCGATGGCGTGACTGAGATCCCTGGAGGTTGGTTGGACCACCATTATATCCAGCTGGCCCACCAACTCGCCGACTCCGTTGCGGGCATGTCTTATTCCTTCGTCGTGACCGTACGTCTCTCTCTCTCACATCGGCGTCATAGCCAAAAAAAAATTGAACGATAACTCACCGTCGTTTTTTCTATTCTAGACAATCATCCTCTGGATCATGCACTACATCCCAGGTCTCAGCCTGCGCACGACCGAGGAAGCCGAGATTCTCGGTATCGACGATGCTGAGATGGGCGAATTCGCGTACGACTACGTCGGCCTCGAGCAGGAGATCGGACATTCGGTGAACACTGGGTTCGGCGCGTCAGGAGGAGCTCGTGAGCCTGATCACCACATTCAGAAACCTTCACCCTCGAACAGCAGCGTCAACGAGCAAGAGAAGGATACAGCGGTATAATCCTTTTTACCGAGATTTCATGCATAAAATCCCCACTACTCCCCCTCTTTTTCTTTTTTCCTCTCGTATTTTCTCCGGTACCGACATTTGCATCTCCGATAAACGGACACATTCTCATCGGTTCTCATCCCTCGTTTTTCAAGTTGCCGTCCGAGTCTTAAAGACTCTGGGCTGACCTCTCATCTTGAATACTTGTGCTTTATACATAACACCTACCTCATCGTGTACAATAATTAGATACCGCTTCAAATATACACCTTAATGACTACTTCTATGCCTCTCCTTCCAAGCACTCTCAGGCGCTCTTGGTTTCTCAGAGTCGCGGCGGAACTGGTCAGTGGTCACTGACTGACGACGATCTCCCCGCTATGGTGTTTTGGGACCCACGTGAGCTTTGTTGTATTGAAACAACAACCTGGAAACGACCGAATTTGAATTTTACCACGTTCTCCCGCCACAACCTCTGCCCTGGTGAACCCTGGATGGATCATCGCTGTATTCAGTTGTATCCTCCTGGTATACTCCTCATTGGTGGCAAGTCCACCGACATTCTAGGTACAGACACCAAAATCCAAGCTCAAGCTCAAGGGTCGTCCACAGGAGTTGATTGTGCATCAAAATATGTGGATTCCTCCCATGTGAGCCATCTTACATATCTATTGCTGCATCACTGATTCACTTGGCCACAACTCCATTCTCAATAGATTCCATTCCTCCTTCTTTTCTTGTGTTTTGGCGAAGGTCTTCGAGGTTGAGCTTCTTCTGGAATGGATGAACATCGGACTATTCGAGCTTCTTCGGATTCTCCTTTTATGTCTCGCGTTTTGTGCGCTTGAATTCCTCGGCATCGATGGCCAGAAGTTTTTTTTTTTTTTGTTACCTCCAAGGTGTTACGGGCGGGGGGTCTGCATAGGGCACCGACGGTGATCGTTCTCGACATTGATGATGTTCCATTTGATGGGTAAAGTTTTGGATGTATTCCTCGCATAAAAACCGTTTTCTCATCAGACATCCAGCCCATCGACAGGTACTGATATTGGCTTACACACACATCCACCTGTTGTGGTTCCGAAGGCCGTTTTACGCGTCGCCAGTCGCCGCCCATGGCGAAAGCTCATCATTTCTTTCGTTCATTCATTGGAACTGTTGATGCGTTGAAAACGCAAATGAAAAAAAAATCTTCCTCATGGAACCCGAGTAAACGCGTTGGCGTTTTGGCGTTTGTTTTTTTCATGGCGCTTGAATCACGGGCGAGACTTGTCACTGGTTGAAAAGACTGGGAGCCCTCTCAAGGCCGCAGCGCTCAAGGTCTGAGGAGAATATCTGGGATTTCACATTATCCGGTAACTTACCAACAACCAAGACTACCGTTGGTGGCGTACGATCTCTCGGGCTCTCTCGGTGTCGTTCTCAAGGCAATATGGCCACCTCAGCGAGTGTGTGCCTTTTCACGACCTTCCTAATACATACCCTCTTATCTTTATCTGTATTTTTTTTTTTTTGTAGGAAATATCAATATCAAGGGAAATACCCCAGACTCCCACACGGAGGCCGTATCTGCCGTTCAAGACCTCAATTGGGGTATGTATCGGCATCCCGGAACCCCAACAAGGCCCCCCTCCTCGATCCCCTAAAACACCAGTAACGCCGGATATCTTACCCGGGAAATAATGCGGGGTCGATCGTCCCAAATCGGATTCAATATGGTTGGAGGGTTCTCACCAAAATCATGGCCACCGACGCCGATGTTTTTAAAGCAACCACGTCCCAAGTGGGGGTTTTTTCTCTTGATGGTCGTTCTTCCAACCCCTACTTGTACTTGACTTCCCTTTGAACTGTAGGGATTGTTGTTCTCCCCCTTCTCCATCTCCGTTTCTCCTCCTCCTCCCTCCATTCACGTCTCCTACCACCCAAAAGATGTCGTCCCTTCAATCGCTCATCAACACTGGCCTTCGTCATATTCAACTTTCGCGTTATTCACAGCGTATGTGTTTTTGTTCTTTTTTTTCGCTTAAACAGTGAAAACTGACGCGTAAACACCAGTTGCATCTAGTGTTATTGTAATATTTGACCACCGTGCGCGTTCTTGTGGAAATCTGAAGGGAATGAACCGCGTTGCTAACATGTAGTGTGCATAGTGCTCACTCTTGATGAGGAGGTGCGTCTATCCGTTTTCCCTCTTCCTCTCGCTCGTCTCAACGCCTGCTCCTATCCTAGATCAACTTGATTTGGGTATGCAAAAAAAAATTTAAGACGCCCTGTCGACGCCAGAACTCAAAATAGCACACACTCCACAGAACAGCGCGTGGTCATTGGGGAAAATTTTATTTTTACTGGTAAGCGCTGATATGCTACCGGAATCACCGCCTGTTTACCTGTCTGGCTAACTTTGACCTTCTCTCATTAGAATCGGTATTATACATTGGCCGCTGTTGCGTGCGTTGTTCTTTCCCAATAACCCATAAAAATAGCCATTTACGTTGATTGGGCATCCAGATTCAATAATTATGGTGAATATTTCGCAGCATTTTTTGTGTGTATGTGGGGCCCGTGAGGCTGAAGAAGATTTTTGTCTCGTTCCTCAGCGTTCTTTTCTCCCACTATTACTAATTCTGTGGGTATTTCTCTTCGATGCCGCCGCTTGCTGTTTTACTGATTTTTGGGATCTTTTGTTTTTCCGCAGCTGTACGTCACCTCTCTGATTTATTGGAAACAATCTCCTCACTGTCGATTGGGACTTATTTTCTAGTTGTGAGTTTATCCTTTCTTTGATATCTCCCTTTCAGTTGATTGAGATTATCTCCCTAGGTCATTCCTTCTTCCAATGGCAAGGATGGACCGGTTTAGTCGGCTGTATATTGTCACAAGGTTTGAAGGTGATCGCTTTATCATTTCCTATACGAGTGCTCAACATATGGCACAGGCATATTACAAATCCGAATATACGCACTGTATTCACTGAATAAGAAGATCCTTATGCTAATGCTCGTCTGCTTTGTCGCTTCCACGGCAACATCTGGGTGGATAATGGGGACCACCCTCTCTAATTTCACAGGTAAGCAGAGGTCCTGTGATATAATCAATTCAATACAATCTGATTGATCATGTCGAACCAAATTATAGCCACCGCGCTCAAGATTCCTGGAGGACGGTTCTGTGTCCCATCCAACTATTCCCCTCGGCTATTCGCGTTTTGGGCGCCGTCACTCGCGTTCGAGACTTTGCTCTGTACGTTAGCGATGATCAGAGGCATCCAAACCTTCAAGTCAAATGGCTCGCTATTTCATAGTGGGAGACAGCTTGTTGGGATACTGATCAGAGATTCGTTGATTTATTTCCTCATGTGCGTATCAACCCCCCTTTTTTGGCCTTCGTTACGAAGACTATCGTTGCTCATGAGATCGTTGTACTTATAGAATCTGCATGACATACCTGACGTGTCTACTCTTCTGGAGACTAGCACCGGTAACCCTCTTTCTCCTCAATGGTTTCATTATCTTGTCCACTGACTGAAACCCACGACAACGCTCTATAGTCATCGCTCCTCGAGGTTCCGGTTGGCTTCACCCTCGCCATGTCCTGCGTGCTTGCGAATCGGGTGGTACTAAACGTCCGCGTCGTGAACCGGGAAATCGAATCATCCAAGGTCATGAGCAACCATTCCCAGAAATCCCAGAAACAACTCATCGTCAACGGGACGGCGTTTGAGAGCTTCTGCAGCCCAGGAACTCTGACAGAATTTGAGATGGAGAGACTGCGCACGATGCGGGCGGAGAGGCAGAGTAGGCTAACGTCCGTTAGATACGATGACGTTGAGCGTGGTCATCCTGAGGTCCCTTTCACTGTCTACTAGCCCTTTTCTTTTTCTCTTTCACTTTCTTTTTTGGCCAGTGGGACACTTGTTTGTATTAAGTAAAATCTCAATTATGTATTACTATTTACGATTCATTGCACTACATCCACACTTCTATTCGTTTCTTCTCTGTAGACGCATTTTCACGCATTTTTTTCTGTATTCGTCCAAAATTTATAGCTTTCTACACTTCAATGCAATTCGCTTTGCTTTTCGAGTTTTTTTGGAGTTTTTGCTTTCGTGCCAACGACCCCAAGCCAATGTCGTTTACTTACGTAATCGACCTCTCGGAAAGCTTTCCGGACCGCCAATCGCAGGGACGTGGTCAAGTATCTCACCGCAGCCCCTCACGATGTCTGTTTGTCTTTCGCTTCCCCTTTATCTATCTGGCGAGAGGGCATTCATCTATGGCCAACGAGACGACCCCTCTTTTGCAAGAGGAACCCCGGGATACCAACCCTGAAAATGTCGGTCCAGTGGGGACGGAAGAAAACCCGTCTGCTCCTCAGAAATCGTTTCTTGCCTTTGTCAGTGATCCGAAATGTGGAATTTGGGCTATGAATTCGAGTTGCTGACGGGCATGGTACTCTAGGTTATACCAATGGCGGTTGGGATATTTCTAGGGGCGATGGACCAAACCATTGTTGTGTCGTGTACGGCCTCATTGACTCTCCAAACCGCACAACTTTCTGACAGATCTTGATAATCCACAGCATACGCCTCTATCGGAAGTGAATTGAAACAACTTCACAATACCAGTTGGATCGCGACTTCTTACTTGTTGACCATAACCAGCGTCCAGTGAGTCCCCGTACTTTTGTTTCAACAAAAGCTATGAATTGAAGAAACGTTTTTGTCCTTCAGACCTCTTTACGGGAAATTGAGCGATATATTTGGTCGCAAAACGTGTCTTCTCTTTGCATATACCGTTTTCGCCATTGGGTGTCTCCTCTGTGGGCTGTCGGAGAATATGACACAGCTCATTGTCAGCAGGGCTATTGCGGGCATCGGTGGAGGAGGGATGCAAACGTGAGTGTATCCGTCTTTTTTCGGGGTTTTCGTTCACGAATTTTTTTTACTGTTCATAGAGTTGTGAGCATCATCATGTCAGACGTTGTTCCTCTTAGAAGTCGAGGAACTTGGCAAGGTGCCTATTGTCTTCTTTGCAATCAAGAAGTCAACTCATGTCATTTCAGGCGTTCTTAATATCGTCTTCGCCAGTGGAAATAGCGTTGGCGCATCGTTGGGTGGCTATCTTGCAGATACAATTGGATGGAGATGGTATTAGTGTTTCTTGTCCTTCTTTTTTCCATACCTGTCGCTGACATCGCAAAAGGTCTTTCTTAATCCAAGTGCCTATCACAATCGTCGCCATCATCGCAGTCTCATTTTCTCTCCACCTACCGAAAAGAGAAACAGGCGATTTCCGAGCCAAATTGAAGCGGGTCGATTTCCTGGGGGCATTCGCGCTTGTTTTCACCGTCTTCTTCCTTTTGTTCGCTTTGGATCGCGGTGGAAACATCTCATGGAACGATCGATATACGATTGCTTCTCTGGTCGCATTCGGCGTGTTTTTCCTCATTTTCGCGTTTGTGGAGATGGAGCATGCTGCTGAGCCTTTTGCGCCGAGGCGGATCATTGTCAATCGTTCTTTGATCGCGAGCTATCTCTTGAATTTTTTCGCTATAGCTGCTGCGTTTACTCAAATCTTCCACGTACCGCTCTATCTGCAAGCTGTTCAAGGAAAAACCGCATCCGAGGTCGGCCTCTGGTTAATTGTAGCCGTCCTCGGAGGGGTGACTGGATCCCTTCTGGGAGGGCTCATCATCCAAGCTACAGGAAAATTTTATGCCATAACCGTCATCAGCTCCGCCGCTCTGTTCGTTGGTACCATTATCGTCAATTTGTCTTCTGGGATCATCATATCGTCTACTGTCGGAATCGCAATTGGTATGTGATGCTATCGATTGTGAAACTATATTTTTACTCATTCTCTCTTTTTTTACTAGGCCTGGTGATATCCAGCTTAGGAAATGGTATTTTTCTTTTCTTTTCTTTTATCGTTATTGTTCGAAGCTTTATACTCATTAATTTTCTCCCCTTCCAGGATCCGGGATCACAACAAGCTTAATCTCTCTGATCGCCAATGCTGGGCAGGAGGATCAGGCAATCGCGACGGCTGGTATGTGATATCTCTTCTCGTCACTCTCACGACAATGTTCCTTATGATAAAACATCATCATGCAGTTTCATACTTATTCCGGTCCCTTGGTTCGGTCGTTGGATTGTCTGTGGGGAGTACTCTTGTGCAAGGCACCCTCCGCTCTGCTCTCCAACGGAGACTGTCGGGAGCTGATGTTGACGAGGTATGTCCTTTATGTCGCCCATTGGTCGTTTTCTCTCGTACATGTTTTTCATTGCTTATCAACTTTTTCTTTTCTTTTTCTTTTCCTTTGTAGATCATAAAGAAAGTCCGTGAATCCCTGAAATACATCGATCAACTGGACCCAGAGACTCGGGCTGCTGTCAAGGGGTCGTACCAGGAAGCAATACAGGTCACTTTCACTTTCTCGATCGTCATGGCCGCGTGTGGCTTGCTTTCGTCGCTTTTCATCAAGGAGAAGTCGCTGGCGAAATAATGTTGCTTTCTTTTCAACTAAGAAAGTAAAAGGCCCCCAAAGGCGATGGAAAGGTCCTGTGACGCTGTGGATTTCCGCAGATCAGTCTCAGTCCTTTGGCGGTTTTGGTGGTTTGACTTTTGTGTCGGGTGTAATTCATAATGAAGATGACAATGTTAAAGAATAGATCAAGCAACCTTCTCTTACCATGCGTGTCAGTCAAGACTTCAAAGTTCAAACCCCTTAATGAAACGAGGTACTCCGCTTCCAGTGTCAATCCCAGACAATCCAGATCTCTTGGGAAAGCTCCATTGAAGAAAAGCGGAAACCTATCCCATTTCACATGGTGGGGTAAATCACAAGGGTGATCGCTGTTCTAAACCTTGTCTTTTCTTTGGCGACCTGTTCACAACCATAGTCTGATGCTCATACGCACGTTCTCGTCTTACCTTCATGGTGAGTTTTTTATTTAAAACATAATTCCATGGCCTAATGAGCCTTGAAGAACAGGGAAGATCGCACCATCGCATGCTGGAGGGGATCACAAGAGTTCTAAACCTATTTGTTGGAGCTCATGTTCTCGTGCTGGTCGTCTCAGAAGGTCAATCCCGCCATTTGTAAATCTTACCCTAAGGCATAGACTAATGCTGCTGAATTCAGTCCAATCACGCCATTAGAAGTCTGGAGTAGCATTTTTCAAACAAGATTCGATTTCAAGACTAGACGCCTTCGGTACCGTCCTTGATTATTATTCGTTCGCTGGATGACATTTCCCATACCAATTTCTCTCCACAGGCAACTATTAGCCATAGGTGGGTGCGTTCAGTTCTTTTTATCGGGGTTTTCTTCGCGGGAATACACTGACTCTATCCCATCTAGATAAAAAAAGATGCCCTACAGAATAACCTTGCACTGCACCCGTCGAAGTGCTTTTGTTTCATCCGCAGTCTATTCAGTCCATTCAAATTGCTCGGATGAAATAACGTTGGTCATCGGGTTGAGCGGGTCGAACGTCGACGAGGTCAGATTGAACAAAATCCCTCGTTTGAACTTTGAATCCCCTCTCGTCTCTCGGATCTCTATGCAGGTCCTTCTGTCAGGTAGCCGGCTGTACAAACAACCCGAGCACTTCTTTAACACCCTCCATCTGCAGCCTCTCCACACAGGCTTCTTCAAGTTCTTGATTTGGCCTCAACGTACGGTTTTTCCTAGCGTCGTGACCGCCAATGGTGGGAAAACTATATTTGTGGTCTGATGTGATCCTCTCCAGGTGATCCATCATGGTCTTCCCCAAGGTCTTCCCCAGACACTTCCCAGATAAGATTATCTAAACCTGGAGAACTGTCGACGTACTGGCGGGCCAATGCCAATGACGAGTACCATGTGCTAGGCCTAAATCGATTACTAGTCCCCGCACTGTCGGTTTATGTTTCTGTGTCCTTACGCCAGTTTCCTCCGGTCAACAACAGGTCAACAAATGTCAATGTTCAAGAACCCGTTTATTTTATGCTCCGGGGCCCGCTCATAGTAGAGGTTGGTTTCCCATCTATACCTTCTATTCCATTTGCACCACACATGGGTTATTGATTGTATCAACGAACAGGACATTTTACTAAAATACCCAAGCGTACAACTCTGACAGTTTCCTGGGCCTACTGTGTTCTATTTCTTCCCATTTTATGAATACGCGTTCCCAGAATGCCAACTCAAAGCCGACCGTTTGATCTCACCGTATTTTTAACTATCACGAGTGTCTTCGTCTCTAACTCAGCTGACTCCTGTTAGCTAGTACGAAGAAATGTACTATGTTGACCGGTGACGATTATAAAAGAAGCGATTTCAAAAGTGCGTTTTGCTTCACTGTCCTCAACACAATCCCTTTTTCCTTGGATCACTAATTCTGCAAACATGAAATTCCAGTCTACCTTCCTCGTTCTTGCCTCTCTCATCGCCGCCTCTCTCTCGGCGACTGTGGCTGATGTTGAGGGTGATATTGCCAATATCACTACCTCGACCAGTAGCCTCGATGCTGCCATTGTTGCCTTCCCCAACTCAGGCGGATCCCTTGTTGCTGCTCTGGTATGAACTGTCCGCCCTAATCCTCTTTCTGAATACAGATCTTTGACTCTCGTCTAGGCCATCCACACCGATGCGGGCAACTTGCAGACCCTCATCAACAAGGGCACTACAGATGTGAATGTGAGTAACTCTGACGACTCCTTCTACGCTTCAAATCGACTCAACCTTTTTTTCAGGCTGTTCCCAAGCCCATTGCTGAAAGTGATGCCCAGACAATTCTGTCCGACGTCCAAACCCTCGAGCCCATCATCATCAAAGCTCTTTCGGACATTGTGGCTAAGAAAGCCGGCTTTGCGTCTCTCCCCGTTGGAGGTATCCCAGCTCTCGTGTTGCAGGACTTGAAGAACCTCAACTCTAGTACCTCTGCCTTCGAAGCTGCCCTCATTGGATCCACACCCGTCAGTCCCCCTTTTTTTATATGCGTGTTAATTGCAGCTCATGCGTGTCTCAAAAATTTAGACTGACCTTCTCGCAAGTGCAACCGCCATCAAGACTGCTGTCGACGCAGCTTTGGCCAGTGCCATCGCCGCCTACTCCTAAATTTGTCTGAACAATTTACCCTCGTACATCGTGAAAAGCTTGTCCAGTGCTTTAAAAGAATAAAAAATATTATTTTTATTTACTATTTTCCCCAGTTCGCCCTGGCCAATGCCTTCGATAATGATCATCCAAACATTAAGGATGAGATTGTGAAGGCCTGGGGAGACAATATTCACCCGTCGGTTATGTTCTCGTACCCATTTAACGCGATTGGTGGAGTGGACTAACCGTGGAAACTCAAAGGAACGCAGCTCATCCAATGCCTCGTGGGTTCACTCACACGTACCTTTTATGTTCCTCTGTCTTGCCTGATTTGCCTTGTACCACATCCACCATCATCCATCGCCGTATTGCTGCAGATTTGATTTCAATCATGGCATTTCACCCTCTGAAGCAAGCATTCAAAGCCAACAAAACAGCATTCGGTGCTTGGCTTACCCTTCCAGGGACCTTTCATGCACGTACCGTGGCACAGGCGAGCCCGGAGCTGTCGTGGATCGCCGTGGACTGCGAACATGGTCTGATCCCTCTGGTCCCAGGAGCCGCCGAGAGTGTCGCTACTATCCAAGGCGCCCGGCCTGGTGGAGGTCCCAGCGCGATCGTTCGAATTCCCGCCACAGGCGTCACCAATAGTTCAAGCTGGCAGATCAAACACGCACTTGACGGTGGTGCAAGGGGTGTCATAGTGCCTTTGGTAACTGAAAAAAATTCTGGTGCTAAACACTTTGATCTGATAGCTCTGATGAGGTGTCGACCGCCGCTAAAGCGAAGGAGGTCGTACAGGACAGTCGTTTCCCTCCTCTTGGGCGACGAGGATTCGGAAGCCCTTTCACACATGGGACGTGGGGTGTGACCTCTTCTGAATACCTTCAATCCGCGAATGAAAGCATTATGGTCATTGTCCAAATTGAGAATCAAGAGGCCGTCCAAAATGTTTCTGAGATTGCCAGCGTTGAAGGAGTCGGTTAGTCTTCTGAAATTCCGAAAAGTTCGTCCTTCACCGTGACAGTGATACTCACCCAATGCACCAGACGTCCTATTTATTGGGCCGTACGACCTATCTATTTCTTTAGGATACCCGACGCCTAATCCAGACCCTCATCCGGAAGTCGAGAAGGTAATCCAAAACATTTTGCACGCCGCCCATACCGCCCAAAAGAAATGGTGGGTCGAGTCGAGCCAGTTCACTTTTCATCAAGGGAAACTGAACTTGTTTCAGCGCAATATTTTGTACCTCAGGCAAGCAGGCAGCAGCACGGGCCAAGCAAGGATTCGATATGGTCAGTCCGAGGTGCTTTTGCGGTGGGCAATACTGACTTGATGTTTGATAAATGTACGTAGATCAACGTGACGACCGATACGGGTGCTATGTCTGAGGCAATCAGTCAGCATTTGGAAGTTGCTAGCGGAAAAAGTGCTTGACTGCACTGTATAGTATAACGCAAGTTGTTCTCGTACATACCTACTATTGAAAACCGTCCGAACGACCTTGGATCTGAATGAGTTGATTCTTGAAGTGGCGGAATTTGATCATAGCGACGGAGAGACAGTACTTAATTTCTCTTGTCTACGGTGGATCGCATCACAGCTGCTAAAAGGGGGGGAATGTTTGCAGGCAACTATTTTTTTGACGAACAGACCGAACAAGACTCGTAAGTATTCCATCAAGTTGCGCTGATTAATCGATTGTTGAACAATGGTAAAACACATGTTTGACTTTCACAATTGTTGGACAAGATAGACGCTGGTATGGCTCAATATCAACCCTTTGCTTCTGCGGATAAAACCCAGAAAATTAAATGATATTCATTGGAAACAGGTGCAAAATCTTGCCAAAATAGATCGAACTCCGACCAATTTCGATGGACTGATTGCCGAGAAGCCATAGCCATACTTAGCGGACTTTGAAACGTTCGGCACCGGCGGTTATTGAAAGGCGCTCAATGGTTCAGGCACCAGAGTCGGGCATTTTGGTCGGAACAGCGAGAAGAGAAGCATCGAAAAGAAATTCTACCGATTGTGTCCTCTGACGTGTCCTTTGCTCAATCTGAGCCTTGCTTCCCACAGTAGAAATAAAGTTTAAAGCTGAGGAGTCGTTGATATTTCGACAATTACAAGTCATAAAGTGGATGATACAACAAGAGGTAAAATGTTCGAGTCCCCGCAAATCAACGTAAACTCAATTGCTCAAGGAGTGTAAGCGGTGATGGCAGTGTCGAAGCCGGTGATGATGCTATCGCGGAGATCAGTCGCTTCACTGACAAGGTCAGCCTGAAATAAAGGGATTAGTTAAGCTTGACAGAGGTTGTACCGAGGGATGTATGCTCACTGGAGCGTTGTTGATGAGAGAGTTAGCAAACGCCGTGGTGTTTCCCTTGAGATTGGTGAGATCGACAAGAATCAAGGCGGGGAGTCCTCCAACGGGAAGGGCTGTCGCGAGTATCAATAAGCAATTTGGACACCGGAAGGGAAATTTCTAGAACAGCAGACTAACCAACGAAGGCAGGCTTCTTGTCGACAATTCCGGTCAAAGCACTCTGGATTGTTGGTGCAAATGCCTCGACCGCTGAGAGGATGGTTCGGCCATCGGTATCGCTCACTGGACCAGTAGCCTTGTGCACGCAAATTAGAAATCGCGCCGTGAAGTTGGGAACAGAAAAATCCTCACAATAACATCAGCTGTAGCTGTCTTCAGGGGGGTAACGAGAGCAGCGGCGCTGTTGTGAATACCCTTATGGAGCACGTCAAACTTTGTCGCGGTCTCTTAGAAGCAGAACGAACTCACGAGGGCAGCGACGAGGGTTCCACCAGTAGCAGGGAACGCGGCTATGGCGTTGTTGAGCGCGGTAACCTTGGTTGAGATGGTTGCAATCTCGGATTCAATGGAGGGAACATCGCGTCTCGCGGGGGTCGCAAGTCCAACAGTGGCGAGCGAGAGGAAGAGAGTGAAGGAAGAGGCAATTCGGACCATTTCTGTGAGGTAGGCTGTAGTGAACTGAAGTTAAGGACTGGTGGACACTGTTGAGAAATGTCGATACGAAGGCGCTTTTATAGCGAAAACCCCACTTGCGAGTCGGAGCAACTTCCATTACCCCATCCCTGTTTCCCCCAGACTCGATATTGGCATCACGCAAAACAACTCCCCTGGAATAGAAATCTAGACAAACGCCCGTTAGAACGCAACAAGTAGACACCAATTTAGTACACGAGACCCGACACGCAATTTTTTGGTTAGAGTTGTTGAATGTCGAACCATGCGGAACGGTGATGCAACTGCATGTCAAGAAGCCCAAAATGATCACCTGATTGGCTTTGAATCTGTGTATGAAAGCTCGGAGTAGATGGGATTAATTCCAAATTAATTCCGTCGCTTTTCCCCCGCCGTCCTGCGAGTAGTACATTGCGTCCATCGATTTTGGATCAAAGCAATCGTTCGCGAAATTCATGATTAATGTCCAGTCATGAGGTCCGTTTCTTGCTATTTGCTATTCAAGAATTCCGCTTGACAGACACCCTCTTGTGTATAAACTGACATACATCCATCAAAGAAGCAACGCGTAAGTATACAAGTATGTTCAGCAGATGCACAAGAAATCACATGTGCGTAGAACTAGGCAATTGAATCTTACATGGTGCGTTTCTGGTTTTGAGTGCTTTACTATGTACGCGATACAAACGTAGACTTTTTCAATCGTGATCTAAAATTCTAAGGAATGTGAAAGTTAGGTCGTGGTAATCACGGAGGATTAGAAATCTTAATCTCCCCTTGCTCATGGGAAGGTTTCATTTGTTCTGGGAAATTTTGTTATTTGTTTCTCCTTACCGACTCTGTTTTGCTATTCACCATTGATTTCTATCTCACTTTTGAGGTCGGAACGGGTCAGAAGATGAAAAGCGGCACCCCGCAATTTCGAACGCGAAGCGTGTGGGGAAATTGAAGGATCAACGTCAACAGGGATCAACCTATCGGATCGCCCAAGGCATTCATTCAACGCCGAAATACTGCTTACACAGGTACACATAAGAACCCACTCAGCCAAGGATTTTAATAGATCTTATTTTAATATCTACGTATGAGGTCAAGATGTGGCTGGAGAGGGCTGGAGGAAGCATCGAAGTAGGTGACTAGGTATGACTTCGCCAATTATAGCGCTGATGGGACTCCTTGCTGATGGCAGTCCGAGGTGAACTTACCGACTGACCGTACATCTTGAGTTTCAAAACATTCAAAGAGTATCGTGTTTAAATTCTATGATAGTCTCATCTGACCTTATGATTGACATCATAGAGCACCACAGGCCGTTACATCGCTCCAGGTCATGTACCAAGCTGTACTATTATGGATGAGTAAGAGTCGCAGATTGTAAAACCCATACGGTCGACATCCGAAAATCTCTCTTTCAACTTTAAAAAGGCTAATTTGCCTACATACTCAACGTCTCCGTGATTAATCAAAGAACATTCCGCCGTTGATAGAAATCTAAGGGAGACCGTAAGCAAATCACGGAGTGGCATGAAAGTTTCGAGTTACCCACACTTTGTCCTGATGATGAGAGTCGAGAGAAAGGACCAAATAATCAGACGCTGAAATGGCATCTCAAGGGGATGTTAGGCCGATAGCTCGACGAACCTGTGATCATTGCGCCATCCTTGGATGCCAGATACGACACTAAACCTGCAATATCTTCGGGCACCGAGTCGCGGCTCAAGAGGGTTTTCATCGTGGCCTGCACGGATTAAGAATGCGGATTAATCTCAACTAGGTTACTTCAGACAGAGCTTTGACAGAGCTCACCACAGCCGAAGGATTGGTCCCGCTTAGGTCTTTGGCAAAAGCCGTATTCACGTCTTGCACTGTGTCCAGGAACGTTGTCAGGTGAGGTCGTGAGAGGGACAGGCGTAGACAGAAAATCACGAACACAAGTCGGTGGTAACAGATCCTGTGTGATATTCGGTAAGCCGCTATTCCTCCCTGGAAATGCTATACATCGGTGGCGAGTGGAAATGACACCGACCTGGAGCGTAAGCGTTCACCGTGATATTGTGTTTGGCCAGTTCAATTGCTGAATTATGACAACAGGTTGTCAGAGGAACACCATTCGTCAACGTGAGCGCCTTGAAAAGACTGACCAGCGGACTGAGTCATTCCTCGAATGGCAAACTTGCTCGAAGAGTACGCCGTCAGGAGGGACATACCTATGGAGAGAATTATAAAAGTATGAGGTCAACGGAGGAAGGGTAGTACAAGATTGGGTCCGACACGTACCTTGCTTGGAAGCAACTGATGCGGCACCGATTATTCGCCCACCTCGACCTTGCTTGACCATCTGTATTGCAGCATGTTTGTAACAAAGGAAGGTGCCTTCCACGTTTACGGACAGAATGCGATGGAAATCTTGTTTCGTAGCTGCCAAGGAACGCTATTGATAATGAATTCAGAAGAACACAAGATATCCGTACTCTGTAGAAAGGGCTTCGGTATGCAGATTCCAGCATTGGCCACCATCTGGCGAGAGATTCCAAGATTAGCTAACGCGAGATAATCCCATCACGACCTCTGACGTACCACGTCGAGTGATCCGAGGGCATTTACAACATCGAGGATCATCTTCTCAACTTCGGATTCGACGGAGACATCAGCGAAAACAACCAAGGCCGTCCCCCCAGACTGGGTAATCTCTTCGCGCAGCTGTTCCAGCTCAGAGTTGGAGGAGGGTAGATCATTTATTGCGACGTGAAAACCATCCTTTGCCAGTCGGATGGCGACACCTTTGCCAATACCACGCGATGCTCCGGTAACAAGAGCGACTTGAGGCATGCTGGAGATGATTGTTTACACTGAGGGCTGACAGGCACATAACCTGGCTTATAACGAGCCTGGTGATGCTTTCCGGGGGCCGCTTGCAGGCAGTGGCTGATCGCAAAATCGCGCCTAGAAAGGACCGTGTGTACTATTTCCCCCAAGAAAAGGAATAAAATAGATGGACACAAGTGGTTCTGTCAGCTGGGATATGGAATAGATCAAAGAAATGACCTGCAAATGACGTCGAGGTGCTTGCCTTGGTCAGCACAGGACATGACTGCTTAGTTATGTGTCTTGGAAATCATTTGGAATGGAGGTCGACAAGAGTTCAATAAACGGGAAAATATTCCATAATTGTGTAAATTGAACGGACGACGACGAATAAAAATTTGAGGAAGCATGTAGGGCCTGGATTATCAATCTATGGAAGTAGGCTGACAAGAATCCCAAGCATGGGCTCACTGCCGGATGGGTCACCGAGTCGGAGTAAGTCCCGTTCAATTCACACAGAGTCAAGGCAGGTCGAGGTCTTAGCTAATGGATCCAGAACTCTGAATCAACGGTAAGCAAACATCACTCGCCATCTGAAATGACAGATTCTAATACCTGTATCGCTTTCGTCACTCCCTTCCTCCAACCTTCCTCGTCGCTGTTGTCAACCCTGCTGCGCGCCTACGGTAGTATGGAATAATGCTCGGACCATGGTATTCTCCAAAGGTCCAATCAACCAAGGAGGAGAATCTGTGTGGTCTCGGAAGCTTGGGCAGGAACAGTGGGAAGCGTTGAGGAAGCGTCGTATTTGAGCTTGAGGACTAGTGAGAACTTGTAGACTGAGGTGCTATCTCTGTGATCTAGACAATGAAAATTGTCATAATTTGACACTTCGAAGAACAAAGAACTATCAGAAGTTAAGCTATTTGAATTACCGAATCAATGAAGTCCGTTGGCAGGAATCCCATGCTGGTGCGGGAAGGGTAGCTACATCAGGAGAGATAAATTCACAGGGGACGGGTTGAGGAATTGGAAAATCATGACCAAAATATGTCTTGGGAGGAGTCTGGATATCTCTGATGGTCTCACTCCAAAGATTATCCAGATAAGAAATCCAGTCGTCATGGAGCTCCAGACATTGCTCGCCTTCGGAAATAAATGACTCGCTGTCGTCGCTGTCATCACTGTCATCGATATCACCACTGTCGTCGGTATCATCACTGTCGTCGTCGTCATTATCGATGTCGGCACCTGTGGTGGCGAGTCTCGGGTAGTATGGAATATGTCCCGCAGAGTGGTAATCTGCCAGGGTACCCATGACTTGGCCGAATAAACCAGGGCCCTCGTTTCCGAAGATTAAAAAGACAGTGGCGGTTGCGCAACGCCAAATCAAAAGCCCTGGGACAAACGTTCGGGAGGGTTCGTTGTACCTGTAACCAAAGGAGGAGAGTCTGGGGGAAAATGGTCGGTATGCAATCCAGTTGACCCCGGGTCTCCGAACGATGGGTGCATCCATCGTGCACTCAATAAATGAAAGCCCAGGCCAAGTGCATTGAATCACAAGTCGGGCGGGCCATTCGAGAATCCAAATGCGAAACTCGTCCGGAATGATTGGATACTGCTGAAGGAGACAGCGAATGTACTCCTCTCTGTCGAAAGGCTGTAAATTCTGGGTCGTCCACTCCTGCGTCTGCTCAAAGCCGGGTGTGTCGAGAATGCGATGGTAGAGGTCGAGAAGGCGTTGGCGGATTGGGTGTAGCGTGGTCAGAGGCAGAAGTTGGCGCCATTTCTTGCAAACGCCATGGGAGACGATGTAGGGTTTGAGGTCAAGGTACGAGAAGATCTCCAAGAGAACCTCGTTTGGCACAGATTCAAAGGGTCCTCTGGCGTTTGGTTTGGGAGTTGTCGTACGAAATATGGGGTGGGACTGGGAGAAATTGGAAATTCGAAAGTGTAGAGATTGTAATGCACGATAGAGGAATAGGAGAGGTGCCATCATGACACTTATTGAGTGCAGAAGAGTCCTTTTGGTCTTCGCTGCCTATTTGTGCGCCGTCGGTCGTGTCCAAAAAACATACGAAAAAAAGGAGTCACAGAAAGCGTGGCAACAAAGTTGTCATGGACGGCGCGTCGGTGTCACAGTCACGTGCCGTGACCCGACTTCCCGTTTAAACGGCAAATCAATTAATCACTTCCGACTTTGTTTTCCATGGTTTCATGAGAAGGATGGCGCCTTCCATGTACCCGAGGCGAGGCTATGATACAGGTATGTGGGTACTTGCAAAAAAATCCTCGAATATCATTTACTGATCAGTCGATTCAATTTCAATCTAGTAATTTGAATACTATTTCGTGGCTCGCCAAAACGAGTCTCTGAGTCCTCATTGTCAGCGCACGTTCGGGTCAGGACCAAGGGTTTGCCTTATCGTGTTTACATCGTGTCCATCCACTCTATCCTTGGTCATATCAATCGAATCCCCCCGTCCTTCCCGGTCAAAGTCATATTTGCGTGACTCAGTGCCTCGCCCCAAGAACGGTGTCAAAACAATGTCAAAAACGAGGAATGTCAGTCAAATTCTTCTGATATGTCCCCTAAAACATGTTGGAATTGTGCTGATGGTGTCCCCCAAAAGGGCAATCAGGAGGACTTCTATCCGATGGTGGGTGCTATGTCGGAGTACGAACCTCAAACACTTCTGAAAACAAGGATACTTGAACA
>JAHXRV010000233.1:0-28652 GCA_019904355.1 Psilocybe tampanensis | reverse complement strand
AACAACACTCCCATATTACATCCAGTGTCTGAATATTGCGATACAGCTTCAGCCATCCGATTTGAGAATACGGAAAGCTTTAGCTTTCGCCTATCACAGATTATATGAACAAAGCCTCTCAAGTGGAGATTTGGATCAGGAAATCAATGCATTTCGTAGTGCACGAGAGCAAGTTTCGCACACAGATTACTCTATGTTGGTCAATAACCTCGCCAATGCCCTTCGCATTCGTTTTGAACGGCGGGGTGCTCCGGATGATCTCGATGAAGCAATTTCCTTGCATGAAGAGACACTTCTACTCCCACCCGGTGGCCCTGGCCAGCCAGATCGCTCTATCGCGCTGAACAACCTAGCAATTGCCCTCGAAACACGCTTTGCACAGAGGGGGGTTTTGGATGATCTAGATAAAGCGATTAACTTTCACCGCGAGGCACTCCTTCGACGACCTGAGCCCAATCCAGATCGCTTTTCCTCGCTCATCAACCTTGCAACCTCCCTTACCAATCATTTTAAGGAAAGGGGCGACGCCAAAGAGCTTGATGAAGCGATTTCCTTATACAGAGCGGCCCTCTTCCTTCTGCCTTCACCTCATCCAGATCGCTCTAGCTCACTTAATAACCTCGCCAGTGCCCTTCAAACTCGGTTCGAACAGTGGGGTGATCCAAAGGATATCGATGAAGCAATTGTATTGCATAAAGAGGCACTTTTGCTTCAGCCTTCATCTCGGTCAGATCGATCCATGTCACTAAACAACCTCGCCACGGCCCTTCAAAATCAGTTCGGAGTCTCTGAACAAGGGGGTGACCCAAAGGTCCTAGACACAGCTATTTCTTTGCATCGAGAAGCACTTCTTCTCCGACCCGCACCCCATCCCGATCGGTCGATGTCACTCAATAACATTGCCATTGCCCTTCAGACTCGTTTCGAGATACAGCAAGGTACTCAACAGGATCTTGATGAAGCAACTTCCTTTCTCCAAGAAGCACTCCTTCTTCAAGCCACGTCGCATCCACTCCGTTCTATGTCATTGAGCAACCTCGCTGTTGTCCTTCAAACCCGGTTCGAACATGTGGGGTCAAGTTCTCCTCATGATCTCGACGAAGCGATTGTCTTGTATCGAGAAGCACTTTTTCTTAGACCTGTACCCCATCCTGATCACGCTGTCTCGCTCAGTAACCTCGCCAATGCCCTCCAACTTTCTTTCAAACTGAATGGCAACTCAAAGATCCTTGATGAAGCGATTTTATTACACCGACAGGCTCTTCTCCATTGCCCTCCCCAACATGTACTATATCCTTTCGTACTCAAGGGCCTTATTGGTGCCCTTCAACTTCAAATCGAGCGATCCCACTGTTTAGTCGACGTCGTTGAAACCATTTCTCTGTACGAACGACTTCTTGATTGCCCGGCCCTTGAAGACTCTGAACGCCCTTCGACATTAGAGCAATTACAGGCGGCAACAAAGCAGCGAGATGATCTTGTTCGCAATCAGAGCGACAGTGCGGAAAGAATGCGGTCTGAGACCGCGGAATCGAATTGAACCAACCGTCATGCGAGTTTACACAGAGATCTATTCACATTCATATTTTAGTACAAATTTTAAGAGGCAAATATTTATATTTAGGGAGATTTTTTTAAAGGTATGCGGTATATAGGGCATATGTATCGGGATGAGGAACAAACATACATACTGGTAGTGCTACATAGGGGGCTAGGACTAGAAATACAGAAATCGAGAGAGTATGCACTAACGCTACAAATTCGAGACGCAGATAACTAAATTGATACAGTGGATAGTCGGTTCTAGGTTGAGAGACGGGGGCAATTGGTTGGAAGAAGGGAGAGATCTTAATGTTTGGAGATCCAGGAGTTCCAAAGGCTTTCATAGCGCTTTTGGTGGCGAGAGCTGAGATCCATGTATTGGGAGAACATTTTCTTGGGTAGTTCGACCATGCCCTGGGTCAACAGGTGGTTATCCTCGAGAGGGGGTAGAATGGTGAGGAGATCGGAGGAGGTGATGCGCGCATTTGGTACGTCGCTGGCGAGGAAGACACCCTCGCCAAAAGGAGTGTATGTGTGGACGTCGAGGTATTTTTCGCGTTTGTTGTGAGTGCGGGCAGCTAGAAGGTTTATGTCAACAAACAGTCTATTCAGAAAAGAAGGACTATGCATACCTTGCACGACCATGACTTGGTTCTTGACGAGAGCGACAGCAAAGCTTCCATTGGCAAACATTATATTTGAAGTGTTTAGAGTAGTAACGGTGGTCGGTTGAAGAGTGCGTGAAGACAGCCAAGGTCTTTGGAAAGAGCGACAAGAAATGCGAGGAAGAGCACGGGTATTCCGAAGGACCACAGGAGAGCTCGAGGTAGAAAAGGTTATGGATTCGAGAACAGGACACCCTGATTATATACAGAAGAGAAGTCTTGTTCTCGAGTTGTCGGCCACATCGGCCCATGAAACACAGGAAACAAGAACCGGAGGCGAGCAAAAGAAAGGCTGAATACAAAACAGAAAGGCGTGTCAGAACACGAGGCGTTCCAGGTATACATCGGAGGAGTTTTGGACGGGCAATGGAGAACGATAATGGTGGTACAAGACAGAGAATGGCCATTTTGGGATCAAGGGACAAGCAATGATCTTTATTTGGTTCCAAGTCCTACCCACACGTCCAAACATCCTTGTCTACCTCTCAACCACATTGTTCTTGTAAATGTACTTTGTTTTCGCAATTTCCACTGGGACGTCCTCAACCTCAACATATGAATGCCTCGGTGAGGCAGGAGCTCCATCTCTTCACTGGTCCGATTCAAGCTTGCACAAATTCCAATCAAAGTTACTCCGAGTCTTTCACGAGAGTCAAGTTGTCAACGATGGACCAAGGATACTTTGGTAAAGTCGTCAGGGGTTGGCAATGTTTGTGCTTTCGAAAGCCTTGCTGAAGCTATTTTTCAGGACCCGACGACAGCATGAGCGTCCTGTGTATGATTTGCGTACTCAAACCCCACTTCGACCACGGATACGCTCGGGTATCTTGGGATGTTTGAACTATCAATACCCTGTATTCGCGCCTGCTAAACGCAATTGCAATAAACCTCCTAATTTTTGGGACCTTTCGCTATTCAGAATCCACCGCAAAAAAAAGTCTATTATTACGAGCATGGCAATGTGATTCTGACATATCAATGCGGTATGTACACACAACTTTACGGCAAGGATTCCAACTTTGTACATCGCTTCTCGCACTTGTTCAGCGACTTTGATGCACCCGGCCAACTTGACCTCACCCAGCAATGTCGATGAGACCTCGTCGTAAACTTGATAAGTTTTGGGAACTTTTCAGCTTGCACCCTCGAACCTCCCGAGGTCCGGAGCCTTTTGTCACCTCGACCACTCCAACCATCCCTTCGCCTCGACCACAGCTTGCAGGCGATGCAGAACCTACGGTACTAAATCCCAAATCCCAAATACCTTCTGTCCAACCTGGAAAAGTATTTGTGAAAGGGGAATCATTTACAACTGATATGGCCATTCTCTTTGCCGCGTACACCCTGCAAGAAAGCCCCGAACTCAAGAAACTCATCCAACTGATCGTTATCATCCGCGATAACGACTCGGATGGCCAGGTAATCCCCATAATCTACGATGTATTTTGTCAATTTCTAATGGCCTTATCTTCAGCTTACGGACATTCTTGAGACCTGTACCCGGTTCAGTGTTCACCTCGCATCAGCCCCCGATGATTACCGTGCAGAAGCAGCACAGGCGATTATATTGTTCCACAAGTAAGAGGTTTAGATTCTATCACCCTCGATTGTTCTGAACCGTATGCTACTGTATGGCCCATCGTTAAGTACGGTCCTTAAGGTCAAGACTATCCATGTCGATGGCGATGGCAACAATATAGAAGAATTGACAAATATGGTACATCACGATATCGATAAGATCAAGGTGGGTGTTGAGATGCCAGTCCGTTCCCATGCTCATCCCCAGATCTCGTTCAGCCTTCGTTCATAGATAATAACAAGATCCCGGTTAGGAATGGACTATCCCGAGTCCTAGACATCACCATTGGGCCTACAATCTACATCCTCAGCCTGATCAAAAATGCCAGCTTGTTGGTACCAGTCCCATGGGTTCAACCTTTGATTGGAACAGTAGTGGATATGTTACAGGCGATCTCTGTATGTGCTCGAACTCTCTTTCTTTTTTTTTGTTCTCATTGATCGTTGCATTAGCAAACTCGTGCAAATTACAAGGAAATGAGTGAGATTGCAGCCAAAGCCGGAGACTTTGTTATCTCTTGCGCTGTCATATGTTCATCGGAGGTCACGGTGGGATCGCTACTTGAAAATTCTCTGAAGAAGTTCAACAAGTGAGTGACAAGAATTGTGTCTCGGACTATAGTGTGCCAATTGCAGAGTAATTCAGGAGCCTGCAAAGCATAGCCGAAGAATGTAATGAACTACATCAGCTTGGGCTATTTTCGCGTTACCTGCACCAAAGTGGCCATCTGGAGAACCTGCAAGGAATCAGGAAAAGGCTGGACGACGCGATCCAACTCTTTCAGGTTCGTCGTGTCTCGGTCTTGCCGACAACTTGCTAAAGTGGTTTATGAACTTGTGATCAGACAGAGAATTGTATCAATATCAAGCTAGATACCGAGGAACTCCATAGGAAAATCGGTATGTCTATTAGTAGTATTCCTGGCCGAGTTGTGGAAGTCACCTAACCTGTACCAGATCTTGCATCGCTGAACACCCTTCCCAGCCATCCACGCTACACACGCAACGAATATCTTGAGAAGAGTCGAGATGACGTGTTGGAATATCTTTCCGACTGGATAGCGACTGCGCCCGAGCTTGTTCTCTGGGTGCATGGTGCCGCTGGCTTGGGCAAATCGACTGTTGCCCAGGAATTGGTCTACCTTCTCAAATCGGAAGACCGGCTGGCTGGTGGTGTATTTCTCACTCACTTGACGTCGGAACCCCCTGAGACAGTCGTGCAAATGATCTCGAGGCAGCTCGGGGAGATGTATCCGTCAGCCGTCCCCAGAATCGCCGAGGCGGCCAGAAAACTTCAAGGCCCTCACAACTCCCTTCGGGATTACTTTACAGCATATCTGTTTTATCCCATTCGTGCCTTGAACTATCCCTATCAGCTTGTCATCGTCATCGACGGTCTAGATGAATGGCGAAATTACGAAGCCTTCCTGGCCGAGCTCGTTAATATCCCATCGCCCTCGCCCATCAAAATCATACTGACAAGCCGCTTCAATTATTCCATCGAAAGGGGTGTTAAAAAAACGTCAAGTCACACGTACGCACTTCCTCCAGCCTCCCCCCGGGTTATCGAGCGCTACTTCCATCACCACTTCTCGTCTGGCAACATCGATTGGAGAGGGCGAAAACCCGACGAAGCAAGGATTTCTCTGTTGGCGGCCCGTGCAGATGGTCTCCTTATTTGGGCGGCTACAGCTCGATTATTAATCATGAATAAATTCAGCACCAGATATCCTCATGAAATCCTTGAGCAAATCATCTTTTCCGATGAGAAGGTGGCGAGTCGCAAAGATGTTGGTGAAGATACACAGCTTCACGATCTCTATCGCAAAACCATATCAACACTTTTCCCGCCACATATCCGAAGGGAGGTCCGAAAGTTTCTTCTAGTGACATTGGTTCTTCAGGAGGCATTGCCTATAGCTGACTTCGTACGTCTCTCAGGCATATCTGGGCCTGTTGCAGAGGAGATTCACCAGCGACTGGCGGCATTGCAAACCCAGGGCGATCCCAAGACGGGGCTCGTATCTCCAGCCATGCAACGATTCCATGCATCCTTTGTGGAGTTCGTCGCCAGCGACTCTGACGACCGGACTATGGAGGCTATCAGCGTTACGGAGGCACACAATATGCTAGCGAAAAGATGCTTAGAAATCGTCTTTGTCGATTTTCTCCAATCATTCCGTGGAAAGACTTGTGTTTACTCACAGCTCCATGGCGTAGAACTGTATGCCGTCAAGTTCTGGCCGCTACACTTTTGTAGTGGAACCTTCATCCAACACGAGAGTAGTACGGAGCTTGATGTTATTTCTGAAGAAGGAATGCATTGTTGGGCCTCACTGTTTCTTCCTTCTATTGCGGGCAGATTCCGGGGTGGCCACCAATCTTTTGACGACATTCACAGGTCTGCGCTACCTTATCACATAGCTATGATGATCGGCAAGGAAGACATCACGACATTGTCATTTTGTATCCAGTCCCTCAGGATTGCTATACAACTGCAGCCACTTGATTTGAGGGCAAGGACAGAGTTAGCATTTGCCTGCAGCAAATTACATGAACAAAGTCATTCATCCAGAGACCTGGAGGAAGAAATCAAAGCATTTGGTCAAGCCCTAAAATATATATCTTGGACGGACACAGATAATTTTCCCATATTGCTAAATGAGCTTGGTGTCTCCCTTCGAACTCGGTTTGATCGGCAAGGTACTCAGGATGACCTCGATATAGCGATCTCGCTGCACCGAGCGGCGCTGGTCCTTACCCCTCCACATCCAAATTGCTGGAGGTCTCTCCATCACCTCGGCCTTTCCCTTCTAACCCGTTTCCAACATCAGGGTTCTGCAAATGATCTGGATGAGGCAATTTCCATCCACCGAGAGGCTCTTCTTCTTCTTGAACCTGGACCTCATCGGGATCGCTTATTGTCACTCAATAACCTTGCAATTGCCCTTAACAACCGCTTTCAACAGCAGGGTTCTGCAAATGATCTGGATGAGGCAATTTCCATGTACCGACAGGCACTTCTTCTTTGGATTGTGCCCCATCCAGATCACTCAGTAACACTCAATAACCTTGCAATTTCCCTTCACACCCGCTTCCAACAAGAGGGTTCTACAAATGATCTGGATGAGGCAATTTCCATGCACCGAGAGGCACTTCTTCTTCGGCCTGTGCCTCATCCGGATCGCTCATCATCACTCAATAATCTTGCAAGTACCCTTCACATTCGCTTTGAACAGCAGGGTTCTACAAATGATCTGAATGAGGCAATTTCCATGCACCGAGAGGCACTTCTTCTCCAGCCTGTGCCTCATCCAGTTCGCCCAATGTCACTCAATAACCTTGGCAATGCCCTTCTCACCCGCTTTGAACAGCAGAGTTCTGCAAATGATCTGGATGAGGCAATTTCCTTGCACCAAGAGGCACTTCTTCTGCAGCCTGTGCCTCATCCACATCACCCAATATCTCTCACTAACCTTGCAAATTCCCTTTACATCCGCTTCCAACAAAAAGGTTCTACAAATGATCTGGATGAGGCCATTTCCATGTACCGAGAGGCACTTCTTCTTCAGCCTGCACCTAATCCAAATCACCCATCATTACTCAATAACCTTGGTAATGCCCTTCTCACCCGCTTCCAACAAGAGGGTTCCACAAATGATCTGGATGAGGCAATTTCCATGCACCGAGAGGCACTTCTTCTTCAGCCTGTGCCTCATCCAATTCACCCATCAACCCTCAATAACCTTGCAAATGCCCTTCACACCCGCTTCAAACAGCAGGGTTCTGTAAACGACCTTGATGAAGCAATTTCACTGTATCAGCAATGTCTTGATTGTTCAATCAAAGCTCAGCTCCGCACTCGGGCTCAAGAAAGGTTGACTCGAGCATTAAAGGAGCGTGATGCCCTTATTGGCAATCACAGTGGCAGTGACAGTGTAGTGAGGAATGTGGAGGAACAGGCGGTTTTATAGTAATGATAGGTGTACTAGTACAGATTCCTTTTGGTATATTGATACTACATGGTTTGGATTAGCCGCATGCTTTTTTCAGTACTTTCTTGGGTTGTTCTTGGGCAGTTCGATGGTCGACCATGTCGGATGTCCTGGGTCAAGGTATTCTTCGTGTTTGCTGTGATTGCGGGCAGTGTCAAGGCAGTGTCCGGAGCGGGAGAAATCGTCTCATGAGAGTTAGTAATCATGATGCTCGAATTCCTCCGAGACATTCGAACAGAATACCCAACCAATCAGTAGAATTAAAGAGGCAAAAGGGAATACTACACTTTAAGAGACAAGACCAAAACGACTGGGGTATAACATCACTCCATGACTGCAGCACACCGTGACGCGTGTGATCATCGACCAGCGACAATCCTTGCACCCTCACTTTCCGCGACACCGTTCGCCTGTCCGTTCCCAACGATCGACGCCACGGTCTTCTGCATGTCCGTCCACTCCGACTCACGTGGGAGTGCCATGTCACCGATATCGTAGATGTATAGTCGCCCATCGCTGCCTCCCAAGGCTGCTCGTCTGCCTTCTTTGCGATCCCATTGCAGTTTGTTGAGTGCGCGGCCGGTGCCGACGGTCGTGGATACAATGGGAACCTGTTAAAAAAAGTAAAAGAGCCGAACATGTAAGTTTAAGTAAGAAAAGAAAAGAAAAGAAAAAAGAAATCGCACCTCAGTATCAGCGTTCAAATTCCACAAGTCGAACTTGCCAGACCCATCCACAGTTCCAAACATCGCCGGATGAGCAGGGTGCCACTTGACATCATACACATAATCATCCGCCTCCTCAAACGAATACACGGGCGCGATCGCATGCGCCGACGTCGAAGGCTTCGTCAGCGACTTGGCGCGCCAGAGCTTGACTGTCCAATCCACCGAGCTCGTCAAGAACAGATCCGAGAAGTCGACGGGCCCGACGAGCGGGTGGAAGTGCAATCCCATGACGGGCCCGGAATGGCCTTTATACACGTCGTATTGGTTCAGGCCGGCTTTGGAGCCTGCGCGGTCGTGCCGGTTGGCTTGGTAGACGTTGCCTTCTTCTGTACCGACCCAGAACGTCGTCGTTTCGTTGTCGGGGAAGTCCAGAGTCGTGATGGACACTTCGGATGTCTTGTTGTGTCCTTGATGGGCCAGTTCAAGTGTTTCCTTGTAATCGCCACCTCAGCGCCATGTTTGTTGTTCAAGTACTTTGGAGTATACACACACCTGTGGTTGAGCAAGCATATCGACGAGCCAACTGCACACAGTTCCATCAGTACTGCTTGTTATCAGATTGTGAGCGTTTTGCGTTCCGACCATCTGCATGGCGTAAACGGGATGTGTGTGCCCAGCAGCAGAGAGAGGAGTTTTGAGCACAGGGAGATGTTTCGACCGCGTGTCCCAGAGAAGAATTTGTCCAGAGTACGTTCCTCCAAAGATAAGATTTGCGTGGAAAGGTGAGAAGGTGACAGAAAGGACGTCGGACTGGTGATCTTATCAGAGGGATAGCTTTGTAGTGTAGAAAGTTGCTACGCACTTGTGAGTGGAAAACAAATTCGGGGCGTTCAAGTAAATGCAAGTTCCATACGGCCACGATACCGTCTGGTTCGTTCAACGCTGCTGCGTTCTTGTTGTACGAGGCAACGCTCAATTCTGGATACTGGATAGCGTGTTAGGCTATATAACAAACGCTACGAAGGGAACGGACCAACCTTCGGTGACCAATCGATATCTGTTATTGATCTGTTCTTTCCGTACCGCTCGTCCCAAAATTCACAAACTCGTTTGACTCGTTTTCCTTCTGAATCGTCCCTGAGGCTGGGTGAGTGCAAGGCCGATCTTGTATTATAAAACTACCCACCCGCCTGATTCTGCGCTGACTGTATAGTCTCGGATGTAGTCATAACCATCGTTCAACGCTCGCTGCACAATTTTGGACGACTGTTCCACGAATTCGATGAACTCGGGGGCAGCGAGAATACTGGCCCGTTCCTCTTCCGATAACTCTGTTGGGAGAGTTAGCAAAGCCGAGGAAATAGATTGTAAAAGAAACGAACCCCGAATTTCTTGCTCGATTTCCTGGTCGAGTTTTACACTTTCTTCATCCAACTCTTTTTCCCGAGCTATCCGGTCGTCTTCAACTTCTTTCTCTTTTGCAACTCGTAGTCGTATTTCCGCCTCATAATCTGGTGATGGTTCTGTTTCGACGAAACTAGTCTGAACTTCTTTGTTATAAATTACACGCTCCTGAATTCACGTTAAGGAGGCAAAAGTCCGTGAGGAATAAAGAAAGACTGGACCTTGACTGGCAGTTCAAAGAGTTCCTGTTCGATATCGACGAGGGTTGGGAACGATCGAGGAGTCATCACTCTAGAGACATTTTATCAAAGATCATCCTCCTGTAATTTTCGTGGACTGCGAACAGACAGACCTACCGGTCAATGACGTTCTCCGTACCAGCGTTCATCAGCCCAGTGCTGCTTCCTCCACTGAGTCTCTCCTGTCGACTACCCCTCCCAGAGCCTGGGTAAGGAGACATAGCACCAGAAGGGCCGGGCAGGTTGATTTGGTGGGTTATGGCTGGGGTACCTGGCATCGAAGACGACGGGGTCAACTCGCCACTGTCAAGACCCTGCCGATTCCCGACGAGTGAGTTGAGGAGATCTTCGACATCTTTCTTCGACGTAACGGGGGCGGGTGCCTAAGATTGTAAGTGACCTATGAGCAAGTAAACAAATAGTTGGACATGGTATTAGTACAGACCTCTATTCGTGAAGAATCTGAACGAAGGCGCTGTTCCCTTGCTTTGCGCAATTCCGCAAGCTTTGCCCTCTTGGCCTCGATTTCTTGTCTTCGTTTATCCGTGGTAGACATTATAAAGGAGTATGACACGACCCAGGACGCGTCGCGAAATTCAAGTCGAAACGTGAGCAGCAGTGGCGATGCCAGATATGATCTTGCTTGACCGTGTTTGCCTGGGTCAAGTCACTTCAAAGTTCACCACAAGAGATCTCTAAAAAAAAAACATATTGCTATGTCTCTCATCACACCATCATCCCGCCCCAGAGGCGGAGGGGCACATAAATCAGGCGCAAGAAAACAAGAAAACAACAGAATATACGCGAACCCTCTCCCCCTTCTCTTTGTCGAACCCCCACCAAGTCGAGTGGGATCTATTCTCGGCCTGCTTGGCCTCTCGTTGACCCGTGTTGAGAACCCACATTGCGAGGGAGTCTTTGATCCTGTAACACGTTCTGTTTGGGTGTCTAACCCTGCTCATTCTTTGATACTATGGAGGAGAGGTTTCTTCGGCAAGGGAGACCTTTCGCGCAGTGAGCCAAGCTGGCTCGCGAGGCAGATAAACATCAGGAAGTCTGGTGGAAAACGTTCGCCCATTTTTTCTTCTTTCTCGTGGTAGATCTTTTACTTACAGAAACCTCATCTTTCTCTTTTTTCATTTAGAATTGACCTCGGAGGAGATAACAGCACGTCGGAGAGCGGAGCGCAAGCAATTCAAGCTTGATAGAGCTGCTGCGATCTTAGCAGTAGCAGAGGAAGCTGAGACGATATTCGCCACCGAGGGTCGTGTCATCCAGCCCGCTCTCTCTGGTCCTTCAATTCCGTCTGCAGCTACATGGAAACCGAGCCCAAAACCACAGGCAGACGGCACCACCCCTTCACCTTCACCTGGACCCATACCAGAGCAACAACAGGGAGACGAAGATGGTGACGGATTGCCACCACTGGAAGAAGAGGAACCCCTAGAGGACGTGGAACATCTCCAACTGACACTGCAAGAAGCCTTTTTCTTGCTCTGGAATCTCGATTGCCTAACCATCCTGAACTCCACGACGGTAAGCCCAACATTTTCTCTGTGCTTTATATAGAACCCAAAGCTCATTTCATCGTTATTTCAAGATGGAGCCTATGGCGTTACAAGAAATCTGGACAGCCTTCCAACAAGTCGAATTACCACCCAGAATCCCCATCCCACCGACTGTATCAGAAACACTCCAATTCGACAACCCATTCCTCATCAACTACGTCGTGTACCACCACTACCGCTCGCTCGGATGGGTAGTCAAAGGCGGCATCAAATTCTGCGTCGACTACCTCTTATACAAACGAGGACCTGTTTTCACACATGCCGAGTACGTCTCGTCTGCTCTGTCTCCCTTCCAATTTTTTAATCTTATTATTCAGATTGGCACTGGTCGTCCTCCCCGTGTACGAAGACCCAGAAGACCAGAAAACATCATCAATAGACCTCCACAACTCGTCTCCGTTTGCCTGGTCATGGCTGAGCACCATCAACCGTGTCAATTCTCAAGTTCAAAAGGTACGCCAACTGTTCTTTTCTTTTCCTTTCTTTTCATCGACTTTTTCCATCACGCAAACGAACTCACGACATGATCCATCCCATCCCAATTCACAGACTCTCATTCTCGTCTATGTCACCATCCCCGCCCGATCCCGCCTCCCACTCTCCGCGCTCCTCACCCCTGCGTGTCTGGCCCACTACTCCATCCGCGAAGTCGTCCTACGCCGGTTCATACCTGCGAGGATGAGAGATTGACATTTCTTCGAAGGTGGTTAGCTGGATGTCATGTTATTAAGGAATAATAGATGTCATCACATATCTTGTATGAATGACGACGTCGCACAGCGCTTTTGGGTTGTAATCATGAGGTTTTGGTTCTCACTCCCAGGTTTTCGATCCGCCTTCTGCGCTGACGACAAGGAAGTCCGAAGCAAGCAAGGAATCAAAATATGATTTGTGAAGGCCTTTTTATTCCGATATACAAAAAAAAAACTCGGTATGGTATTACACCTCAGACCATGAATACACAAAGAATCACCCTCCATTCCGTTCCATTTCCTCATCACACCGCTCCCTATCCTCACACCCCACAGTCCACACTCCTCATGAGCAGCCCTCTGACATCCACAATGACTATGTCGAAATCCCAGTGAGAGGCGTCAGGGATGGAATGACAATGAAACCGAACGACCTGTCAAAATCGAAAACAAGAAAAAAGAAATTAAACAAGATTGATAAGCCAAAAAAACACTGCCAGCGATGGCGCGATCGACGTCGACGGGGGAGGCTGTAAGATGAGAGGTTTAAGGGATAATGAGTCCATAGAGTGACGAAGGTCGGAAGATGACGTTGGAACATAATTTAATGGCCAATAATGAAAGAGAAGAGAGAAAACCCGGGGGAGGTCCAGTCAAGTGTGGGTTTGTGGGAGGTGATAAAGGGTGATGACAGGGGTGACAATGGCGACAGCCAGGCAGGCAGAGAATGCCAAAGGAAAAAAAAACAGAAGATTCAGATTGCACCCTTGATCGTGACCTTCCGATACCTCTCCTCGAACACCTTATTGATTTCAGGCATCGCAGGCTTGCAGTCGAGCACTTTCTCCGAATCAGGGCTGTTCGGATTGGTGAACGTTGTGATGTTATGGCTGACGAGGAACGCTGACAGGTCTTCCATGGAATCGAAAGCGAGTGTCGTCTGCAAATACGACAGTGGCATCGTCTTGTAACTGTTTTTTTATTATTATTCAGACAGAAACAAATGAAGATGAGAGAATGACGCACGCTTTTGTGATGACCATCAGAGCCTTCATCCTTTCACGATCAATGAAGTGATCCATGATGTATGCACCCATATTCGGCGCGTTTGTGTATAGTTGACAAAGTCGATGGTAGTTCCCCATCGACTGGGCTCGCTGCACATCAAGGGCATGCTGAACCGCTTTATCCGCTCGCTGTTTGGGGGTTAGTTGACCTACGAAAAGATTAAGATCTAGAAATGAGGGGGGGGGAAAAATCGGTAAGAGAAAAGCGATGAGAAGGAAGGGAAGAAAGTATATTGACCGCTTCTATTTCGTCCATGCAAGAGCATGAGAATGCGATATGCTGTGAACTCCTCGACTTTACCGGAGATACCCAATTCGTAGAGCGTTTTTAATGTGGCTTGACACTGGTTGTATTCTACCATGTCGTTCTATAAAACAACGTTAGATTTACTTGAATCATCGAAAACGTTGTAACTTACGCTCTCGAGGGCCATCCGTGCATGAATTTCGTATACTTGCACAGTGAATTCATTTTTTATACGTTGGACCTAGAAAAAGGATATCAGAAAGTCTGGAAAAACGAGAAATTTACATACCGTCAAATCTTGTCGCAAACTCTTGAACTGATTACAAATCCAAGAATACGAGGCCTTTGACCTCCATCGTTCTTTGAGCTCTGCGAGGGTTTTTTGAAGTACTGGATAAGGACGAATTGTCTCAGGTTTAGGTTCACTCGTTAGTCGGAGATAATCTTTGAATATCGCTTGACTTGTTCCAACGATGGTATATCGATCCCAATCGACGACATTCTAATAACCGATGCGATGAGTCATTTGCACAGGAAAAACGGCAGGTTGCACGGTACTCACCGGGTCGCCTTCGGGTTCATCAGTTGTTGTGTATGGCGATCCCGACCTTGAGGACAACGTCCGGTTGCCGAAAAGATGTGTGTTTTGCTGATTAGCCTTGATAGCTGCCCCACCTCCATTCCGCAGATTTTTGGTTCGCTCTAATTCATGCTCACGTTGGAATCTTTGCGCTCTTCTGTTCAATGCGGCTTGATCATTGAGGTCTGTGACGTATGATGTTGAGGCATTCTTGAGCAGAGCCTTCTCCTTCTTAGCCTTCTTGGTGTTTGGAGCAGGGTTCTCAATGCTACCGGAGATAGTAGACAGGTCACTGATAGTCCACAACACGACGAGAGACCCAAATACCTTTTGCGCTTTAGATTATTCAAGGTCGGAGGTGGTTTTGGTAGCAAACTGTGGACCGGTGGGGTGAGTAGCATGAGGACGGAACATGTGCAATGTACCTTTTCAATTGCACACCAGCCCAATCTGTCGTCCACAATGTCTGGGCCGTGAAAGCTTCAGAAATTACCTGTTTTAATTCAGCCTGCACTTCTGCTCTGTTCAGATCCGTTATTTGCCCCAGGCATTTTGCGACCCATTCTCTGCAAGACCGATGGATGAGTACTGAGTGTTGGTGATATGACAATGAATTTGTGACTTACTTGAGGGGTGGAGGCCAAGAGTCCGAGGACATGGTGAGTATATAAAGATGTCAGATGGTATTATGGATGATGAACGCAAGGAATTGGGACAGCGTATGGTGGTGGTTCGGGAGTAAGCAGCGGTGTGGCGGGAAGGGACGAGGCGGAGTTGTAAACACATTTTCAAACCCCGATAATACTATGTTCTCCATGATCATGTTCTCTTTTGTCCATCAACATCCTATCCCTTGTCCCAAGGTATTCTAGATCGTCAAGAACACAGTACATAGGGATCAGCTTTGCCCACCAAATGTATCACCAAAGCACATATGCATGAAGTTTGTACCAAGTCCTATTGAATCAGCGTGCGTTGTATAACCTTCAAGCGCTACACGAACTGCGAGAGGTCCCAAAGAAAATGGCGGTACAATGACCATCGTCTATAACAGGCCCTGAGGGTGGGGTAACGAACGTTCCAAGAAACTCGAGCCTAATAACAGTAGATTGTGTCCTAATCATCTCCGACTATAGGCCCATGCTGGGTTGAGAGCCCCGTAAAAAGCTTCAGTAAGGATTTCGAAACCATTAACATTGCTAGTCCCTGACAACTTTACCCATTAACAGAAGTCCATCGTTGAGCTCGTCAAAGACTCGGAAAAATGGAAATTTGTGCAAGCTTGAAATGCAGCAAAGAAGCGGAGCTCCTTCCTCATCGAGACATTCGTATGTTGAGGCTGAAGGACGTTCGAGTGAAATTTTCAAAAGCAAAGTACAATTACAAGAACAATGTGGCTCAAGAACTATGAAAGGCACTGGCAAACAAGGATGTCCGGACAGTGGATGTGTGAGTAAGGCCTGGAACCAAATGAAGGTGATTGCTTGTATGTCCTTGATCCCAAAAAGGCCATTCTCTGTCTTGTACCACCATTATCGCTCTCCACCACCTGCGATGTATATCTGCAACGCCTCATGGTCCGACACTTTTTTCCGTTTTGTATTCAGCCTTTCTTTTGCTTGCCATCGCCTCTTGTTTCGTGTGATTCATGGCTAGACCTATGCCTGAATTTGACCGACAACTCAAGAACAACACCTTTCACCTGTATATAAACAGGATGTTCTGTTCTCGAATCCAAAATCTTTTCTACCTCTCCTGTGGTCCTTAAGAGTACTCGCGATCCTCCTTGCGTTTCTCGTCGCTCTTTCTGAAAGACCTTGACAATCGACGGACTCTTCAACCAACCGCCGCTGGACCACCGTTACCAAACCCTTCAAACACAATGTTCGCCAACGGAAGCTTTGCCGTCGCTCTCGTCAAGAATCAAGTCATGGTCGTGCAAGGTATGTACATTCGTTCTCTGTATCGATCATTTATTGATATAAACCTTCTAGCTGCCCGCACCCACAACAAACGTGAAAAATACCTTGACGTTCACACGTACACTCCCTTTGGCGAGGGTGTCTTCCTCGCCAGCGACGTTCCAAATGCACGAATCACTTCATCCGACCTCCTCACCATTCTACCCCCTCTTGAGGATAACCACCTCTTGACTCAGGGCATCGTCGAACTGCCCAAGAATATGTTCTCCAAATACTTGGATCTCAACTCTCGCCACCAAAAGCGCTACGAAAACCTTTGGATCTCCTGGATCTCCAAGCACTGAGATCTGTCCCTTCTCCCAATCAACTGCCCTCAAGCTCCGTCTGTAACCAAGAACCGAGAATGTGCTCTATACCATCCCCATCACTGTATCGATTTAGCCGTCTCACGTATCTCTTCTCGAACTTGTAGCGTTAGTACATACCTGTCTCAATTTTTGTATTTCTAGTCCTACCCTGCCTGTCTCCCATTGTATTTCAACCATTAGATACATGTTCTAGTCCCCTATCATCATGTTCTCGGCCATGTATAACTATAAACATAAAAGACGGAGACTTGATTCATGTAGGGAATGTTTGTGATGAGCTTCCAAGATGAACTTGCTCGAAGCCTTTAATAAGTATGCCGTTTGATATTATGGCCCACTGGTATAGTATCGATGTACAAAACCCATGGAGAATAAATATCAAACCGACTTTCCCTCCGTATTGCCAATGCTTTCCGCACCATTACTGCGATTTCCAACAAGGGCATCTCGCTCCTCTAACGCGCCATCCAACTGTTTTTGTGCCCAGGCGCGGTTGGGATCTTCAATGGGATAATCGAGGAGCTGTTGGTATAATGATATGGCTGCATCGAGGTCACACAGGACGTGGAGTTCACGAAACCGAAGTCGATGGACAACAGCAAGCCTCCTGGACAATTGTGATGATATTGGGTGAGGTGCAGGAGATACAACAAGCGCTTCTTGGAGTATGGAAATCGCTTCATCAAGGTCAGTTATTGAAGAGCCTGAGCCTCCCTGCTTAAAACGGCTATGAAGGCAATTCGCAAAGTCTCTGAGCATCGCCGAGCGCAGGGGGTGAGGAGCACTGGACGAGAGAAGAATCGCCTCTCTATATATTGAAATGGCCTCATCTACATCGTTTGAAGCACCCTGCTTTTCAAAACGGGTTTGAAGGCAGGTAGCAAGAGCATTGAGCGAAAGCGGGCGTTCTGGATGAGGCTCTGGCTGAAGAACAAGTGCCTCTCGGTGTATCAAAATGGCCTCCTCTAGATCAGGGAGGGAACAGTGCAGTTCAAAACGTTCTTGAAGCGAAGTGCCAAGGTTATTGAGCGACGTCGAACGATTTGGATGTGTCGCAGGCAGAAGAAGCAGGGCCTCTCGGTGGATGGAAATAGCCTCGTCCAGATCATATGAAGAATTCTGCTGTTCAAAACGGGTTTGAAGGCAGGCAGCAAGATTATTGAGTGATGCCGAACGATCTGGATGGGGCGCAGGAAGAAAACGAAGAGCGTCTCGGTGCATGGCGATTGCTTCATCGAGGTCATTTAAACAACCTTGCTCGCCAAAACGATCGTGAAGGGAATTCGCGAGGTTATTGAGAGACATCGCATGAGCTGGATGAGGCACAGGTCGAGAAAGGAGAGCCTCTCGATGCATGGAGATGGCCTCATCTAGGTCATGTGGAGAACCATGCTGTTCAAAGCGAGTGTTGAGGCAGATGCCAAGGTCGTTGAGAAACATTGAGCGGCTTGGATGTGGCGCAGGCCGAAGAGAAAGTGCCTCTCGGTGCATGCTAATTGCCTCATCGAGATCGTTTAGAGAACCTTGTTGTTCAAAACGGGCTTGAAGGGATGTGGCAAGGTTATGGAGAGATATGGAATGATCTGGATGAGGCACAGGACGAAGAACAAGTGCCTCTCTGTGAAGAGAAACCGCCTCATCCAGGTCATCTGAAGAACCCTGCTGGCGAAAACGGATTTCAAGGGCGGCGGCAAGGTTATTAAGAGAAGCCGAACGATCTGGATGAGTCGGAGGCTGAAGAACAAGTGCCTCTTGGTGCATAGAAACTGCCTCGTCAAGGTCAGCTAAAGAGCCCTGTTGTTCGAAACGGGTTTGAAGGGAAAGGCCGAGGTTATTGAGAGATGTCGAGCGATTTGGATGTGGTGCAGGGGTAAGAACCAGCGCCTCTCGGTGCAGCGAGATCGCTCTATCAAGGTCATCCTGAGCGCCTTGCTGATCAAACCGGGTTCGAAGTGAAAAGCCAAGCTCATTCAGCAATGTCGGGAAATCGGTGTCCACCCGAGGTGTACGTTCTAGGACCTGACCAAAGGCTGTGATTTCCTCCTCCAGGTCTCTGGTTGACTGACTTTGTTCATGTAATTTGCGGTAGGCAAATGCTAAAGCTTTCCTGGCCCTCAAATCAGGTGGCTGCAGTTGTATTGCAATCTTGAGAAGCTGGATGTAGTACGACAATGTGGTGACATCTTCCTTGCCGATCATCATGGCTATGTGATAAGGCAGTGCAGACCTTTCAATATCATCAATGGAATCGGGGCCATTCTGGAATCTGGCTGCAATAGAGGGAAGAAAGAGGGAGGCCCAACGACGCATTCCTTGTTCAGAAATTACATCAAGCTCCCTACTATCGTTGTGTTGGGCGAAGGTTCCACTACAAAAGTGCAGCGGCCAGAACTTGACAGCATACAGTTCTACGCCATGGAGTTGCGAGTAAACGCAAGTCTTTCCACGAAATGATTGGAGAAAATCGACGAAGACGACTTCTAAGCATCTTTTTGCTAGCATGTCGTGTGCGTCCGTAAAGCTAATAGCCTTCATAGTGTGGTCGTCAGAGTCGGTGCTAATGAACTCGACAAGCGATGCATGGAATCGTTGCATGGCTGGAGACACGAGCCCGTTCTTGGGATCGCCCAAAGTCTGCAACGCCGCCAATCGCTGGTGAATCTCTTCTGTGATAGGCCCCGATATGCCTGAGAGAGACACAAAATTCGTAATGGGCAACGCTTCCTGAAGAACCAACGTGGCTGAAAGAAATGTTCGGAGCTCCTCTCGAATTTCCGAAGGGAAAAGGGTCGAGATTGTATTGCGATAGAGACGCTGAAGCTGGGTATCTCCCGCGCGACCCTTCCCACTGACCATGTTCTCTTCTGAGGAGAGAATCTGATCAAGTATTTCGTGAGGATACTTTCGACTGAACTTGTTCATGATTAACAATCGAGCCGTTGCTGCCCAAACAAGGAGTCCATCTGCACGAGCCGCCAATTGCGAGATTGTTGAATCGTCGGGCTTTCGCGCTCTCCAATCAATGTTATCAGAATTGAAATGGCGATGGAAGTAGCGCTCGATAACCTGTTTGGAGGCTGGTGGAAGAGCGTACGTGTGACTCGGCATTTTTTTGACGGCCCGTTCAATGGAATAATGGAAGCGGCTCGTCAGTACGATTTTGACTGGAGAGGGCGATGGGATATCGACAAGCTCCGCCAGGAAGGCCTCGTGATTTCGCCATTCGTCTAGACCGTCGACGACAATGACAAGCTGATAGGGATAGTTCAAGGCCCGAATTGGATCAAAGAGATATGCTGTAAAGTAATCCCGAAGGGAGTTATGAGGGCCTTGAAGTTTCCTGGCTGCCTCGGCGATTTTGGGGACGGCTGACGGATACATCTCCCCAAGCTGCCTCGAGATCATCTGTACGACTGTCTCCGGGAGTTCCGCCGTCAGGTGGGTAAGAAATACACCACCGGCAAGCCTATCTTCGGATTTGAGAAGGTAAACCAATTCCTGGGCAACAGTCGATTTGCCTAAACCAGCGGCACCATGCACCCAGAGGACAGGCTCCGGTGCAGTGGCCACCCAGTCGGAAAGATATTCCACCACGTCGTCTCGGCTCTTCTCAAGGTATTCGTTGCGTATGTAGCGTGGATGACTGGGAAGCGTGTGTAGCGAGGCAAAATCTGGTTCATGTCCACGACTGGTCAGGTGTCAAAGACGCACCAATTTTTCTGTTGAGTTCCTCGGTATCTAGCTTGATGTTGATAGAATTCTCTGTCTAATCAAAAGTTCAGAGAAGTCTCTGCCAGGACCGAGATATGACGAACCTGAAAGAGTTGGATCGCATCGTCCAGCCTTTTCCTGATCCCTTGGAGGTTCGCCTGATGGCCGCTTTGTTGCAGGTAACGCGAAAATAGGCCAAGCTGACGTAGTTTATCACATTCTTCTGCTATGCCTTGAAGTGCTCTGAATTACTCTGCTGTCAACACACTGCTGAGAGATGATCGCTCTCACTTACGTGTTGAACTTCTTCAAAGATTTTTCAAGTAGTGGCCCCTTTGTCACTCCGGAACATATGACAGCGCAAGAGACAACAAAATCTCCGGCGATGGCTGCAATCTGTGTCATATCCTTGTAATTTGCACGAGTTTGCTGCAGACAATAAGAAGAATGAATGAGGAAGATAATTTAAGGACATACTGAGATTGCCTGCAACATATTCACTACCGTTCCAATCAAGGGTTGGACCAATGGCACTGGTATCAACGAGCTGGCGTTTTTGACCAAGCTGAGGATGTCGATCGTTGGCCCGATCATGACGTCGAGGGCTTTGGAAAGTCCCTGCCCGGTCGGGATCTTGTCGTTGACTATGAAAGAAGGCTGCACGACATCCGAGTGGTGAGAAGGGGTGGCATGGATGCACATGTCAATACTGACCTTGATCCTATCGATGTCCTTGTTTATCATATTCGTCAACTCATCAACGTTTTTTCCATCGCCATCGAGTTGGACAGTCTTGAGCTTCAAAACTGCCCTAAACAGAGTTCAGAACAATCAAGTTTACAGAGCCCAAACCTCTTACTCGTGGAACAATATAATCGCGTGTGTGGCATCTGCGCGGTAATCGTCCGGGGCAGATGCAAGTTGAACGCTGAACCGGGTACATGTCTCAAGGAAGGCCGTAAGCTGAACACAAGGGCATCAGAAATCAATACCATGCATACTAGATTGTGGGGATTACCTGGCCTTCAGAGTCGTTGTCACGGATTACAACAATCAGTTGGATGAGCTTCTTGAGTTCGGGGCTTTCTTGCAAGGTATATGCGACAAAGAGAACAGCCATGTCTCTTTGAAACGATTCGCCCTTCACAAATACCTGTCCAGGATGGATTTGCGCAGGTTTGGGATTCAATGTTGTCGGTTGTACATTGCCTTCCTGCAGTGGTAATGATGGAGCTGTGATTCGAGAGCTTGTTGCGGTTGGATTGACGAAGCCAACGAATTGGCGGATTTTAGCCCGTATACGACGAGGCGCCATCGACATAACTGCCGGAGTTCAAGCTCTCAAGCTCAAGCTTCAAGTAGGATTGGATGAAACGGAATAGCACCGCCATTATTGCTGAACAGAAGCCAATATATCGAGCTGAGTGGCAGCCTGTGGCAGCACCGTCCTCAGGATCATGTGGAAATATTTGTGTTGATCAGTGATCTCAATTACTTCACAAGGCTTGAGCTTGAATACAAACATACTTATACTACTCTCATCTATCTCTCCAATCCACTAATATGAGTGTCTTACGACAGTTCAAAGCTACTGACCTTTTCAAATTCAACAACATGTAAGCTTTCCCCCATTCTTTCCGTATTATTGCTGATGAACAACCAGAAACCTTGACATATGGACGGAAACAGTGAAATCCACTTCTGTTTTCCATGATTCCATTCTCTGACGTCTTTCTCTTTTTCAGTATGGCATTGGCTTCTACTTTAACTATCTCGCTCGCTGGCCCGATCTATGTTGCGTTCAAGAGGCACCCAGTGGTCGGATGATGGGATACGGTGAGGCTTTTCCTGCCTTTACCTTCAAATCATATCTGACGGATGATCACAGTCGTTGGAAAAGCTGAAGGAACAGGCCCTGAATGGCACGGTCATGTTACAGCCATCACCGTTGCTCCTGAATACCGTCGACTCTCACTGGCAAACAAAATGATGTCTCTCCTCGAGATGGTCTCGGAGCGCACGTATCAAGGCTTCTTCGTCGATCTCTACGTGCGGTGTGCAAACGTGATAGCAATAGACATGTACGAAAAAATGGGATACAGCGTCTATCGAAGAGTAAGAGAGTACTATGGAAACCTGGGTGTAGGAAAAGGAGGGAAGGACGAGGAAGATGCGTTCGGTATGTATCCTTCTACTGTTTACTGCCCACTCATTATTGACCCACTCATCGTGCTCACAGACATGCGAAAACCCCTTCCACGGGATGTCAGTCGTCGGTCTGTACGCCCGAATGGCAAGGACATCATCGTCCCTGCCCACGATGTTTCATAGTCAGTTGCCCATTGAAAAAATGCATCTATACCTACATACCTCTACATACATTAATATCACTATGTACATATCTCAAATAACCAACGGCGGAGGCTCCTCTTCTATCATCGGACTGACAGGGACAGGGACAGGAGGGAGACTGGCTATCTTCTCATCATAAAACGCCTGCAGTCGATCCCGATCCAAACAGAATTCAGCCATCTGGACCCTCATGTTCTCGGCCGCCACAGCAGGAAGATGGTCTTTATTCTTCAACGCCGACCCCATCCTCCCTGGGCCCATCAGCCTGTTCGTCAAGAACAAGAACCCTTGATAGTTCCCCAGCACCTGAATGAACGCCACTCCAGACCGATGCACGAACTGTGAATACTTGTACGGCGACCGCCGATACGAATACACCACGTCGACCTGCTCCGGGTACAAATCCGCAGCCTCGATATCCACGATGAAGCCAAATTTCTGTAAGAGGGCGTATTCAAAGTATTTGACCGCCTGCATCCCCTCGGGAAGCCTCTTATCCAAGTCTGGCACCGAGGGCGGAGGATGAGAGAGCCGCATGGGATAACAAGACTGGAAGGCGTTGTGTTCCCGAATGTCGCTGATTTGGGTCACATATGCTTCGACGAGCTTCAAGCCGTATCGTTCGATCGTGCGGCTCCAGATACGCAGTTGATCCTCAATGCATCGTGCCGTCGTCCCAATCCATTGAAGTTCAAAATGGAATACAGTCGCAGGATTATGGATGATGTCGTGATGCAGAATAACCGATTCAGCTTGGTCGCTCCTCTGTGCAACAACCATCAGAAAAACACGAAAAATCGGAGATAGAGGATTGCCAAACCTTATGAGGATCGATATCGATGACCATCGTCTGACTTAAGATCAACCTTTTCTTGTTCTTGCGGACATTCGCCATCTGCATAGGCTTGGGGTTTGGCCTGAAGCTCGCAGGAGTGTGGTATCCCGGACGAATGGACCCGTCTTCCAAATGTCGTTTGAACCAAGATTTCGGCGTCGAGTGGATCGAATATTCTCCTTTCAGCCGATAATAATAATGTCTAACCCAGATGTTAACTTTCTTCGACAACTCACATGAAAGAAAATCCTTACCCATCCAAGAAATTATGGTACCCTCTGCAATGCTCGAACAAGCCTTGTTCTTGGAGTCTTACACCCCACTCTGTGCCTTGAGCCCTCGTCGACACATCCCGGAATTCTCTGACGAGCCAGGACACAAAATCATATCCGATGAACGAATCCGGATACTTGGATCGATGCCACTGGTACGACTTGATGGGAACACCATCATCCTCCCTCATCGCTTTCGCGACCGCGGCCAACGACATCTCCCCAATCTCTCTCTCACTCTTCATCTTCTTCCTCAACGGGCCCTGCGCATGGATCTGATCCAACTGGTCTATCAACCCCTCATCGGAGACGGACAACGCCGGATCGAGTGTCGTTGGCAGGAACCGCACGGGCGGGTGCGTGATTTTCTCTTCGGGGGGCTGCCACCGGAGTTTGGTGAACTGTTCCGCCAGTTTTTCGATGCCGAGGATACGAGCCTCTTCGTCGTTCAGTTTCTCCCCCGACGGTCCGACTTTGACGTGTGGATGCTCAGCAGTGGGTATGACGATAAAACGAGTGCGCCAATAACGCAGAGATTCGTTGAAATGATGTTCGTACCCTGCAACCAACATGTCCAATCTGAATAGCAAAAGTTAGCAAAGAGCCGTCCTTATTGAGAAGCAATGAATTAGAAATTACCTGTTCCAGCCGTAATTTTCTAATCCGTGCGATTTGAATTCAGTCGACAGCTCTGTATAACCACCTATAAAGGATGTCAAGATAAAGAAAGAAAAATAATATAAAACTTGATTGCACAATTACCTCCCAACTTCGGCCAAATCAAGCACTGATAACTGAACGGGCGAGTCGGATGCAAGCGGCGAACATACCGCTTAACCTGTATGGCCTCCCCAGTGTACGATATCCGATGGATCTCATTCGTCATGCTGAGATACACAGGATTCGCAGTCGAGCTCAACACCTCCGCCGCACCTCTCGGCCAACTCTCCAGCTCGTTTTCGCCCACAAATGACTTGGCCCTCCTGAACGCCGGCAGCTTCTCGTCTTCGCCACCGTGTGTCGTCGATTGTGGCCTCAAGATGAATTGAAACCCTTGTGCCAGCCTGACCGCCGCCATCCCGCGCATGACCACCAGCGCCCAGGCTCTACGCATTTCCTCGGGAGACCGTCTCCCGATAGGTGGCTTGACGAGGAAGGACTTCATCTCACCCGGGTCAACGATGAACTCGTACGAGAAAACATCATACGCTGAATCCAGCTCAGCACTCGACGGGAGATGTTCGACCGTCAAAGGTAAACAACCCGGCGTGACCATCGATTTCCATTTAATATCGTGTTTGTAGACGGGGTGTGGATAGATATGCTGCCATCGTCTGGCAAGAGACGCATCAGGATGCGCGATAGACGACTGCGGTCTCGTAGGATTGACGGGAACGACAGGCGACGAAGAGGAAGGGAAACCATGCATGCCACTCCGCCTCTTTCCAGCCATTATTTCGTCTCTCGGAGGAGTGTTGATCGGCGAACGACGAAGGAAAGAAGTCCGATGCGGCTGCAACGTCTCTTCCTCAAAGGTTCGACTCAGGCTAGATCGATTGGTCGGCTTGTTCTTGATAGCCATAGGCTGGATCTGTTGACTTGATGCAACAGTGGGCTTCGAAGGAGACATCCGGATAGGCGAAGGGGTGGCAGCTGCAGCAGAAAGTTTCGCCATTTTCTCGCTTTGTGATGTATTTGCGGTGGAAGTGGAGGTGGAGGTGGATGTCGGGGAGGAGGATGAGGCAGAGGCTGATACTTGACTCGTTTGAGGTTCGCTAGGCCCACTTCTAAACGGATTGAACAACCACGACGGAGCTAATTTAGCCGCAAAAGTCGTCCCTTTAGAAATGGTCCCTGCCCGTGAAGGAGCTTTCGATGACGACGACCTCTCTGAATGTCCAGAGCGTATAGAAGCCTGCGAAGGCGAGGTACTCGGCTTGATCACCGAGGGCGCGCCAATCTCCGTATTCGGAAGACCATCCGACGGCAGCTCTTTGTGTATTTGCTGCTTTGGGCTCTCCTCTATCGTATCTATCCGCCCGACGACAGAATGCCTGTGAGAAGTCCGTTTCTCCATGCTGGGCCGAGACGGAGGGCCGTTGGGCGGGTTCAAGAGCATACTCGTGTTGTAGTTGGTGGATAACGAGAATACATCCAAGTCAAACTTGTCTGCTTCTGTTTTGGATATACTGGTTGTCTCTTCGGTTTCAAGAGGACCGGGAGAGTCATTGGCCTTATTTTGCATATAAGGCACTTCGATGCTCGACAGAACATCATGTTCCAGTAAACCCAACATCTGTATCTCATGCATCTTCGCCCGAGCGACGAACCTACGAAAAAATAAATATCAGAATATATTTCGAAAAAAAAGAAAGAAAAAAAAACACAAAACCCACCTATCCTGCCTGAACGGCAAATCCATCTGTCTATCCCAATAGGTCGTCGAGATCCAGAAGGGCTCCCACCAAATCGTCTTTTTCTGCCTCACATCCACCCTCGAATCGTCGTCGTCATCATCACCTCCCCACAACGGATCCATCGACAGCGGGTCCAACTTCCTGCTGCTACTGTCCTTCTCGTATTTCCCCCCAGCGACATGCTCGAACCCATCCTTCTCCTTCTCCTTCTCCTTCTCCGATTTATGCGTCGTGGCGGCAGCGGCGGCGGCAGGCTCCGTCCCCTCAAAGCTGAACATCGGACTCTGATGCAAAGGCTGCTTCGTCAACAATATAAGATCAAGCACGAGCCCCTGGTCAAGCATCCGTGTAGTCGTGAGTCGAAGCAGCTTTTTCGAGACACGGAAATACCCCGTCCCAGGGGATATAAGAATCGTACACGCCCCCGTCAAACTGAGCGACCGATCGACGTAGTGCATTTCCGTCGGGTTGAGTCCCAGATTCAACGCTTCGAGGATCGGTCCGTCCTGCGCATACGAGAGCCTGCCGACAAGGCGCACTTGGGCGGGGGCGCCGATGCCAGAGTCCAGCGTCGCGCGATGGTAATGATGTGTGAGGAGGATGTCGCGTTGGAAATCCCAAAACGAGTTCTTTAAGCTGACTAGCGTAGGCTTCCACTCGTGTATGACTTCTAAATCCGTGATGACCTTGAAGAAATCTTTATACCAATGCCCTCTCTCGTTTCTCCGTAACGGACCAGCGGCATAGTCGATCTCCGACTCGTCATAGAACACACGGGATATGAGAACGATCGTAACCGTGTGGTTCGTCCCAGCCTCCTTCCATTTGTTGAAGAGGTTCGGCAAGAACGAGTGAACGATCTTCTCGTTGTACCGTTCTCCGTCCCCCGCAAACTCCCACAGCTCCCTGCAGACTTGAATGAAAATGGTGATCTTGGCAGAGAACGAGCGATACACCGCTTTCGTGGATGAGGTCATCCAAGCTGAAGACACCTTGTCAATAGATTAGACCTTCATGACTACAAAACGAGAAACGACGCAGTCATGATGAGGATGATGTACCTTCTTTCCCCCGATGTAGATACTATGTATCTTGGCAGCGATCCCCCCAATGAACGAAATCTCCTGGCCCGTGTAGATACATTGCCCACTCAAGTATTTGCCCATGCGCCACATATCGTTTCGACCCAGATACTGGTCTTGGAAAAAGAATTCAACATAATCCGCAGAACAACTAGCTTTGTCGACCTGATGAGAGATAGCTCAGAGCTGAATATCGTCGTCCAATTATCAAGAAAAAGAAAAGAAAGCTACTCACCTTCTGCAGAGTGACTTCACTATTATTCCTCAGCCCAAAAACATCAGCAATAGGCCTCGGAACCGATATCTAAAAAAAACCAAAACCACAAAAGTCGAGCGTTAACGAGGGATCAAACCCATACCCCCATATACACAGACCCAAAAACATACCTGAAGTTGCGGCTTCGGACAATAATTATCCTTCGGCACAATGAACAAAAACGCCTCCTCCTCCGTGTTCTCATCCCCATTATTAGCCGACACCCTAAAACAATCCCCCTCCTGCGCCCCAGGCCACCACGCCTGGTTAAACACGACCGAATGCGTCTCTTTCACATCGTGCACCCACGCGTTCAGGACCTTCGAGTCGCCAATCTCCAGTGGAGGCGCTGCGACGAAGGGTGGTTGTTGGGATTGACCTTGACCTTGACCCTGACCTTGAACATGGCCTGGAGTTTGACCTTGGATTTGTGGTGAAGGGGGTAGTGGTGGTACGCTTTGTGGTACGATGGGCAAAGCGCGAAAGTTGGACTGCGCGGTGTTGGACCTTCGCCTCCCGAACTGCGATTGCTCCCTGGAAGCCGCCATGAAGGAATCTTCCAGTTACTCTATGACATGTGTTCTTCAAAGGATAGTGAGCAAGAAGTTCAGAGATTCGAGGAGGGAGATACACAGAGACGAAGGAGGATCTAATATATTAAGAGAGGTCGCACTTTTGCTTAGCTAATATTGCGTAAGCAGCCTCCTGCCTTCTTTTGGGCACGCGAAGCGGGCGGGGGCTTCCGGCGGCCCGGAGGGCGCCGCTACATCGATGCTCCAACATGCAATGTGCCAGATTTAACTTCCTCGATGTTCTGGAGAGTCAAATTTCTTCTGAAAAAATATTTTTGTGAATAGTTACAGCTTCCTTTGAAATTGAGCAAGGAATTTGGATTGCTATGAACTAAATTATTTTTGTTGACTTTTTAAATGTTTCTTTTTGAGATAAAAAAAAAAAAAGGTTTAGGTTGGCAGCGCAGCGCCGAAGGTGCTGCATCATGAATGTCTCCCTAAATAATTAATAGAATCAATGATAGGGTAAATAGTAAAATTGACATTCTTAAATAAAGGGAATAGAAATAAATTCAATAATTTTCAACTACGGAGGTGCGCCAGCACCGACTAAAGGGGGTCCAGGGGCGCAGCCCCGGCAAGCTGTTGCCCAAAGCGAAGTAAAGAAAGGGCGAGCGAAG
>JAHXRV010000216.1:0-11737 GCA_019904355.1 Psilocybe tampanensis | reverse complement strand
CCTTTTCTCTCTATGAAACTGCATCCTGTGCTTCTCTGTCTCTTTCAGTCTACCTATGAACTTCAAATCAATTTCAACGGACCGCCATGCCCCGTGTTCAACTTCTTGAAAGTGTACTGATGACCCCCCGGTTCAAAGATGTTCAACTTCTCGTGTTGGGGACTTATTCCTGCTTGGTTATTCACGTCAATTTGGGTTCAAAACCGCATGCTTAATGAACAAGTTAAGGCGCGCGAACAGATTATAAGCCAATCAGCGAGGTTGCGCGCCGTTTCTCGTGAGTCAATTTCAAGCATTTTCGAAGAGGAAACTCATCTGTGCGAATCTATACAGACCAGTCTTGCTCAAGCATGAAGACATATTCGTCATAAAATAGCTTTGACGACACCTTTGGCTCTCCACGAACACATGTCCATCGATGATTCTGAATGGTTGGGGACATAATCTCTCACTGAGTGTAACCATGAAGCATCTCTCAAAAGCATGCTTTGGAAGGCGCGATCGAACCCTTCGCCAAACTGCTATAAAACCTGATCAATAACTCTGTTGCAAGTTCGCATCTCACAATCATGCGTCTCCCCCTTCTCGCAGCATCCTTGATACTCCCCCTCTTAGCGAGTGCCCAACGCTTCGTTAGATTTATTTCTATGGACAACAAAGAGTACTATGGAGATGCTATACTGCCTTCTAACGTAGTTGATGCGGCCAGCAGTACTTCTGCTCGTGTCATCACAGGCGATATTTTAGGTGACTTCACTATAACCAATCAAGTCAAGGTATACTTTCTATTCATCACATTTATGAACGATAGAAACTCAAGACTGATAATATCCAGCCCATCAAGACCCTTTTGTCGCCTCTTCCAAACGAAAGGGTACGGACTGTTCGATGTGTTGGGTTCAACTACGTCGCCCATAGTGAAGAAGTATGTTTATCCTATAGACCACCTTATTTTTTCTCCTCAAGGGACTAATCAATTTTCATAGGCAGGTGTCTCGATCCCCCAATGGCCTATTCTATTCTATAAACCCTGGACCGCGCTCAACACTCCCAGTGGCCCTATCCCAGTTACAGCAGGGTACCAAACGCAAGGCAACTTCACGTCCGAAATGGACTATGAAACCGAACTCGTGGTCATCATTAAGAAAAAAGCATTTAACATCTCCGACGACGAAGCATTAGACCATGTGCTAGGATACTCTGTTGGCCATGATGTCTCTCATCGCGGGTGGCAAATCGGTAGGAATTTTCAGCTTATTGTGATTCTTAACATTATGACTCAACTTTATTTTTCTTCAAGATCGCGGCGGGGAGCCTCAGCCGCAATACTCGATGGGCAAAGGTGCAGACGGTTGGGCACCCTGGGGTCCGGCCATCGTATCGACAAATATCATTAAGGACCCTCAAACTCTGAACCTATGGACAAAGGTCAACGGAGTGGTAATGCAGAACGACACTACCGCAAATATGATTTTTGGGGTCAAACACCTTGTTTCCTTCTTTTCAATGGGCATCACCTTACTTCCAGGGGATGTGATCTTTACCGGGACGTAAGTTCTTTCATTGAGTGCAACGGTGGGCGAATATCTGACTTTTAAGCATTCTGCAGACCAAGTGGGGTGCAATTAGGAAAGGCCAATCCAAATTGGTTGAAGAATGGCGATGTAGTTGAGGTCGGTTTGGAGAACGTAGGAACTTGCACAAACACAATCACGTATACTTGAGCGTGAAACCACTTTTTTTTTCGGGCAATCTTATACTGTAACCATATATCGTTCAAAAATAAATTGTCGGATTTCTTTGGTTGTACAAGAATACTACTTCACCCAATCATCTAACTTCTACTTTCCTCCCTACCCAATCTTCTCTCAACCTAGCTTCCACCAATTCATGCATCTCCTTTGCCTTGATTGTGGCCACCTCGACCAGTTTCAAGATGTCGTCCACACCAAGGGGTACTCCTCCCAGTTTTTGCAAAACGCATATTTCTTTTTGTGCATTCAAAGCTATTGAAACCAATCCTGCACTAAGCCGTTGTTCTAGCTGAGATGGATCAAGGACCGGAGGGGTCGTGATATCAGGGAAGAAAGCAAAAGTAAAACAGTATGGTGTATGGTGGATCGCAAGAGGCACTGGGGCACGTTCTTCAGGTCGATGCTACGAGCAATTTGAGCAAAATCAGAGGATGAGAAATTGAAGGATTAATTACCACTGTGACCTCATCGCCAATGACTTCTACGTCTGGTCGTCTGAAATGCTTGAGGGCCACCATCCCGGCTAAGCACGCACAATCGAGTAGATTACCAGCATCGGCCAAGAAATGAAGGGTTAATCTTATATGCCATACCTACAGCACGCATGTATATGAGAAGAAAGAACAGCCCCAGCAACGAGGCAGAAAATACTCACCCTTTGACCAGCCAAGATACAAAGTGATTCTTTATCCAAAGCATCGCTCCTCCTCAGCACCTTGTCGAGCATTCGCGTGATGGTGACTTCTTCATCTGAAGGTCTAATCCATTTGCACCGGAGTCAAACGCGCCGTGGTTGAGCTCCAGGCGATCACATACCTACCGGCCTGGTTCATAATCGCTTGAAGCCATTGGTGAGATCTCAGAATGGATCGTTAGAATCCCTTCAAACGGTCGTTCCGGCTGTGGTTTGACCATTTTCGCGTCTATTTGAGCGAGAACTCTGATAGTAAAAAGATAAAGTAAATCATCTGAAGGAGTTTCTGATGACGTGCGAGCATACCGTGTTTTTCCAAGCGCGCACTCTACCCATCCAAGTTCTGGGCCAAAAGTGAAACTTGGTGTACGAATTTGCAAAGGGAGTCTGCCATCAAGTCTCTGAGATTCTTTCAGTGCACTAAACAAAAACTCTTTTTCCGGTATTGATGGTGAAGGGGGCCTCATCTTTTGTTTTTTTCTTGAGGGGCAAGATGGAGGTGGAAGGAAAGATAGCCTTGATGCAATTTTAGATTGATCCATATTTGGTCATTTCAATCTTTTCAGACTCGCTCCCTCCCCCTTCCATTAGAACCGCGAACATGGTTCGTCTCATTACCCACAACCTACTGGCTTGCCACGCGAAAGATTGCAATACAAACAACTTCCCCCTCGAGTTCAAGGATGTTCAGCTGGAGTTGAGAGAGGCAGATTTCAACCCAGAGTTTTTGAAAGGTTTCATGCCCAAAATTGAATGGAAGGCCTTGGTCGACACTGCGAGACAAGTGAGCCGTTAGATTATTTGTCTTTCTCCTTTTCTTATCCAATACTTCTTATCCAGCTGGGAGATACAACATTGCCTCTGGAACAACCAGAAATGTTAGACGACGAATTCCTGAAAAACCTCCATCACGTTCTGCTCGAAGTACGCTCAAGTTTTGGATTCGTTGACGATCGTTCTTATTCACAAAATCCCAGATCCACGTAGAGGAAGGCTCAATGACATGTCCAAATTGCAAGCACGTATACCCGATTTCAAATGGAATTCCAAACATGGTGAGTGGCCTGATGATCAAAGAGACTCTCGAACTCATACGCCATCTAGTTGTTGGCAGAGCATGAAATCGGTTAGAGAGATACTACCGTATGACAGATATCCAAAAAAAAAAGGCAGAAGAAAAGCCTAACCGCTCGCATGAATGAACTTGAATATACATCGTCGGTTGGCGCCATCTTTTGCATTATCTTGTAACATAAAAATGGTTCTGATCCCAGCCTTATCCAACGGATCCCTTTTCACAAAAAGGTATTCATTAGCAGCCAAAGCTTTGATCAAAAAAGCTAATCATCGATCTGCCAGGTCGACTACACATAATTGTACAAATCTGAATACAAATGTCCGAATTTCTCGTCCTACACAGTTCTTATTTCCGACACCAAGTTTGAAAGCTCCTCCAAGACCTTCGATCAAGCAGAAATGGTATCCTTCAAGCCCTTGATAGAAGGAGAGAAGAAGTATTCTCCGCCGCGAGGGACGATGAAAGTCGGCATGGGGAGAATGGTCTGCTCAGCCTTGGGGTCGAGACCTGACATCTCACGCAGGCCTTGGCCAATGAGTGGATCCAAACTATTTGGGACTGATAAAAACTTATTCTCATTAGACTAGAAGACGGAAACACTTACCCAGGGGCCTCGGGTTGGGTCTCAAATGGCGGGAACTTGTTGTTGTTGGCCCAAGCTATACATAAAGTATGGTCAGAGATTATTTTTCTCAGACGCCCAAACCATTCACTCACATTGTTGAAGGAACTGGAAGCCGTTCACCAAGCTGCTTTGGTAAGCGGCGAAAATCAGTCCACGCCCATGTTGTGTCCTATTGGTCCTGTGCTCATCAAGTGTCACTTCGGGACCGAATTGGATTCCTCTACGCATGATACGCCTGAACTCAATGGCGATGGGAGGAATAGGAGATGGAGGAACTTCAAGATCATTCCTTGGGTTCGTCTTTCGGACATGGGCGGCGAATGGGCAACGAAGTTGCGAATTGATCTCGCCAGCGAAGAAGAAATCGTTGTTTCTGATCAACATCGTAAGTGTGTGTGCCATTTTTCTCAAAAAGTCTTTATAGATTTACCTCTTGGGATCAGCTGCAAGAACAGGATCATCTTTGAAAGGTGCAAGATCAATTGGGGCACCTATGCATCATCGAAAATTGAATCAGTGTTCTTGTATATTCATATGCCAATTGGACATACCGCTCTTCCAGCGGCCCACCATTCTCGCTCCCAAGAGCTCGCTACCATCAGCAGGCTGCAAGGCGTTCCCGTTCCCGTCATGGGTAATCGGATTTTTCTTCAAGAAATGGTCGAACTCGGGGACACGCTGGAAGAGGTAACGGAAGGCGAGGAAACTTCCATCAGTCGCCCAGTCTGCCCTCTTGGTTGCGTCTCCTGGGCGGCCTGTCAGAATGACACCCTGTTGAACCACCTTCGGGCCAGGGTTAATGACAGTGTCGAAACCATCGACGACTGGGTTAGAAATCCCGTCCATAAAACCAAAACTATAACCGCCACGCATGGCGCCTCGATTAATATCATGTAGATGGTCTAGGGATGCTTGTCATCACTTACTGTTCGTGTCCGTCCTCGTCGCCCGGCCTCACATCGCCTCGAATAGTCGTGACCTCCTTGATGGAAGCTAGTGGGGTGCCGACGCCGAAGACCTGGTCAACCTGGAGCTTCTTCTTCTCGATTGATGCATGGCTTTCTCCGGAAATGAGGATGAGTCCGTTCAAATCCTGGAGGAAATCCTCATTCCAGTCCGGATTGCCGTCGAGCTTGTTGGCGTCTCCGAGGTTGGTCACGGCATCCTTCTTCTGGCCGATCTTGAAAGGGTCTGTAGCGCCCCCTGGAGTAAGGGTACTGTCATCGACACCAAGCTGTGTTTGTCGTGAGTGATATGTTTCAACATTTGGAGGGCAGACTTAGACCACTTACCTTGACGAAAGCAGTATGAGAGAAAGCAATGTTCACGCCGTCCAGGGGGATGAGACCCGGAAGTTTCTTCTTCTTGTGGTCGTCGATGGCCTGGCGATCCTTCAAGACTTGGGCGACCGTCTTGATGAGTGGGATGAATTTCTTCAAGTCGGCTTTGAATGTTTTGACATCAAGGATCTGGAAGAAGACGTAGAATTGGGTCTTTTTGGGAAGACCACTCCTACAATACGAAGTCAGTCGCAGCAACAAGCAGCCTATCAGCATTCTTACAAGATGTCTCCTTGGATGTTGTTAAGGTCAAGCGGGGGAGGAGCAGGAGTAGACATTTTCAATATTCGAATGTGTTTGTCTTTCCAAATGGTCTCCTTCCACTGCTTTTATACTCATTTTTGAGCATAGGGTCTCGCAGCTGCATAGCATATAAGTTATGGAGCTATCCGATCCAACGTAACGGATGAAAATATCTTTATCTCCTGACCTTCTGTGACCTGGTCTCCTCCAAGGGGCTCGAAGCGTCCGTCAGATCCGGACCTAAAGTTTCGTTGCGCGCATTCTGGAAATGAAAGACACCTCTGCCCGCGCTCGTCCTTTTGCAGGCACATTTGCATACCACCTGCCTAAATGTCTAAACAAATGGATCCGGATACGTATTCTGCAGTTCACCTTCGACTCGCAGACACAACTTAGTTCCTGGTGAGAATTGGTTGGTCGCGTTGTGATATTCTTATCCTCGATTTCTATCAAAACCACTTTACACAGACCGAATTCATTGCTAAGAAGTTGATCTCAAAACGAAGCTTTACAAAGAAGACGGCAAACGAAGGGCCGTTATTTGTCATCAGTCGGGTTTGTCAAGGATACATGGAGTTTGGAAGCTATACTTTCGCTCCTGCAAGACAGCTCTTTCTTTTGACTCTAGAACCAGCGAGGACATTAGATTTTACCCAGTCGCGAACGTTAAGGCACCACGCGCGTTATTAACAGGATGGCAAATAACAGATTACGAGATGAATATATAGCCGCTCGGTGTCAACTTGAAGGCCTGTATCTTTCCCCCGCCACCTAACGTAGCCTGCTCCAGAATCTGCTGAATTTGGTCCGCAGATAGGTACTGACCATAGAATCTTATATTGATCCTTGAAGATGGTGGAAAGACGGTACTCGTATCGAATGATGCATAGTTGTTCCAAAACCTTCAAGCTTCACACCTCATCCGAGGCGTTTTTGACACCTTGGATCAATAACGGTGACTGTCGGTCCAGCCAACACAAGTTCATCGGTGTGGACATACCCCCAGTTCTCCGGCCTGTTATTGCCTACTCTTTGCCAGTGCCCCGCAGGGATATCAAGGCAATGAAAAGGAGCTTACGTTGGGAGCCTTGACAGTAAGGAACATTTTCCAGATGTGGAAGACGAGACTAGACTGATGACCATATATTAACCCTTGCAGATGTTGAACAAGGTGCTTGAGATCTCAGATTAGTGAGTCTGATGCTCCTTGGGCGCGATCCATCCTCAATTTCGGTATGGAAAGGTTATCAAATGTGCAACCAGTGTACTACTAGTGGGGGTGGACCGTTCGATGGTACATTGGCAAGATCGACTGTCTCTCCATAACATCAGAAAACCGTCCGGTGGGGTCGGTGAAGGCGATGGACATCAAACAATGGCCATCTTCGTTCCATAATCTCCCCGGCTCCGACTAGCCTGGTGAATAACTCTAATTGCCGACACAGATGGTCGCCAACTCCATTGATCTCGCTTTCAGGATTGCACCAAAATAGGCCCTTTGAGCCAACAAGTTCAATTTTCCCAACAAAGAGACCTAATGATCAAGCCACAGACCACTTTACCTGTATCATGGCATATGGCGGGAGTAAGCCTATATGGTAATCCATCTCATCTACAAACGTGGAACGAATGACGATACAAATGGCCTAGATGTCGATTCCAACGGAAGCATGCCACAACCAGCGGGTCACGCGGTCGTCTCTTGCGGCGTTTCATAAGAAACCGCCTATGTAGCAAGTTGCTCGACTATGCTAAAGGTGACGAAGGACTGCGCCACTTGTTCTGAATTTCTATCGTCTTTCTCTCTTCTTGAGCTTTAACTTCCTCCCAACTTCCTCTATTGATAACAAAATTGCAACAAAAGAAAAGATCTAGTCAAGCTGGGGGCCTGATATCAACTTCTTTCATCTGATTTATATCTGACCCAAACCGGACAAGTTCTTGTCAATAACGTATAGCGATGCCTAAGTGTAGAAGGTCTCTTAGACAGAATCCGAGTCCCCGCATACGGAGCCGCAGGAGATAAAATGTTCTAAAAATAGATATGCCAAGACGCCACGATCCATGATAATGGGCGCTCAAGCGCCCAACTCCTTTAAACTCGTCTAGTTTTCAAGCTCAAGCTTCATTGAAGCATGGTGCACCGTGATTGATTATGTTTTAATCCGGACTCTGAAACCAGGATTGCACACATTCTACATCATTACGCAGGCCATACTTTCGCCACAGTGAGAAACGACTACTCAAGAACTGAAGCCTAGATTACTGATACCTGAGCTTGTCGAACTCTAGCACAGTGCCTTGCGCAGTCATTCCGCAGCTCATGTGCATGATGACTGAGGTGGTCAATTCCACGCATTCACTGAGAATCGTGTTCAAGGCCCCTGGCCGAGACATTTATTCATCATTGATCTCTTTGTTATGACTTGATCATCGGAGTTGCTCTCGATAACTGCATCCTCACCAGAGGCCGGTCATCCGCCTTGAATTCTATGAGGATTTGATCCACAAGCTCATTTGGTGCTCGGAGCTCTGCACCGTTCTGCACTCATTCCTCGACGTGGCGGATTTATCTCTATCGCAATGGTCATCATGTCTCCTGAGCAGTGGAATAAAGAGTCAATATTCAATGTTGAATGTTGAACACAAACAAAATCAACAACCAAAGTACCACCAAGCCTGGCGGCTTGAACATTCATGTCATTTCCGTATTCATACTGGGAGGGGAACAAGAGTGGTTGTATCCAAGTCGCCTTATAACCCATCGCAAAATACCCCTTCGGCCAAAAGTTCTGCCCCAGAGCCCCCATAACCAAGATGAAAGGCGTCGCTGCAATCTTCACCTTCCTTCTCATCGCCCAGGGCGTGAATAGTCACTGTGCGTTTGATTGATCAGAATCCATCTCATACCCTAACCCTCATCACAACTAGATATCTTTGATACTCTCATATACGGTTCCAAGAGCTCGACCAAAGCTATCCGAAAACCGGCAGAAAACTCTCCTGTTCACAATTACACCGGAGCCGAGATTACGTGCAACATCAACACATCAAAGGCGACTGAAACTGTATCCGTCGTGGCTGGAAAGGATATATCATTGGTTCTAGGGGAGGGAAAGACGATCTATCATCCTGGTCCCCTTTCCATTTACATGGGCAAGGCGCCTCAAAAGGTGGCCGATTGGGATGGGTCTGGCGCGCGTTGGTTCAAAGTAAGGTTTACTCAAATCAACAAGTCCTCCCTGGTTCGTATGCTGACAATTTTGTTGGAACCAGATTGCGGAATGGGGGCCCACGTTCAATCCATTTAACTGGACGAATACTGTTGGTCATAACAAGTTTACTGTGACCATTCCGAAGCAAATTCAGTCATCCGAGGTAAGAGTCAGACTACGGCCCATTTATACGAAGAAAATGACGAACTTTTCCGACCTGCTGACAGTACCTCATTCGCATTGAACATATCGGAATGCACATACCAGGAACTCCCGAATTCTTCGTTTCGTGTGCACAAATTAAGGTGACCGGTGGTGGTAACGGCTGTCCTTCGAAGTTCTCGATCCCGGGATACCTGACGAAAAAGAAAGGTAAATCCATCTTCTGAATGCGTGACAGCCCCTGCCTAAAATTTCAAAATAGATCAAGGAGACCTCCTCAGCGACATATTTTGGCCGGTGCCCACTAAATTCACGGTGATCAATTATCCATGGATCGTCTGATATGTTTTCTCATCTCGATATTTAGGTCCCGGGACCTCGCGTTGACCCAATTACACTCCGAGAAGCGTCGGCCACAGGGATAACGGAAGACAGTGAGATAAACCATGAAGAAGATGCATTGGAGAACTTGGAAGGGTACTCAACCCTTCGAAGTTTCGTTCAGGGGGTGTTCAAAACCACGTGATCGATTTACGACCTGCCTCGCGGTAAACGCATGTCCCATCAAAAAGACGATAATCTGCCAGGCTACAGAATTAGTGTTGGATTAGACAGAATTAGAGAAAGAATACATGATGATAACGGTGAAACGCCATGTTGATTTTGATCGATTTCGTCCAGATGATTTGAGGCAGGTCGAGGTGACTTGCCTCGCTTGGTCCTCGCGACGTTGTCACAATTGGTCGGAGAGTGGCTGACAGCTGGCTTTTTGTATTTTAATGAAGTCCGATCCCAGACAAGAACACATTTCATCATCACCCTCACCCTTGCCGGCCATTAGCAGCGTGCCGCACAGGACGTCTTTTACACCTTCTTCTTCTTTCCACCACAACACACAACCCTACTCTCCCTTCGTTCTTTAGCCATGAACGCGACGCCGCTGGAACCGCTCGCCTTCGGGATTGGCAACATCAGCGTTACGCAATTCGCAAAGTCCTTCATGGATTCAGAATTCGGCTCGAGCTCGCATTCTGCTGGGCTCTTATACCTCCTCCCGCCTTGTTTGATTATGCTCGCCGTGGATGCCCTTGCACATTATTCGAATCGCCAAGCGCAGATCGCCGATAGGGAGAAATCCGCCAGATACAAGGAATTGGTCGAGAATCTGACAGCGCGGGTGCACCAATCCGTCTTGAAGATCCAGGAGCTGGATAAGCATCTACTTTCTGAGCAGGCCCTCTCCAAATCCCTTTCTCAATCTCTCCGGAAGAGAAAAAACTTCGCTCGACATCGCGAACGACTGGAGGCCTACAGGGCTCAAGTTGATAGCGAAACCGACTCCCCGCCCCGATACACCCCCACTACGGCACCGGTGCCCGCCAAAGCCCCCGCATCCCCAGAGAAGCCAAGTGCTCCTTTCACCAACTTTTGCCAAAAGCTGCTCTACCAGAACGAGTTATGGAAGCAGCAGCGGGAAATCAAGAAGCTGCAGCTCGCGCTGTACGATATCAAGTCGACGACATCGAGCAACGCTTTCCAAGCATTCTGCGATAGGCTTATTCTATCGAACAAGATATGGAAGCAACAGAAGGAGATCAACAGCTTGATGGCGGAAGCAGAATCGCTGAGGAGATCTCGAGTTGCGGCGGTGACACGTGCGGCGAAGCAGATGGTGCAGGATGTGATGAAGGAGAGGTTGACGGAGGAATATGTGAAGGACCTTATTGCGGAGGTCGGGGAGTGCAAGCAGGCGATCAGTTCGCTTCGTGCTGAGCACGAGCAGGAAATTAGGGAGCTGGCCGACCTCTATCGTCAGGACTGTCAGAATCTGTCCCGCAAGATCGAACACCTTCAACTGGCTCAGGAGTCGAGACGTGTTGAGCAGGATCTTTCGAATGAGGTGGAAGACAGTCTCATCGCTCGGTTAACGCTTGCGGAAGAGAAATTGGTGGCATTCGAAACCCATTGTGCGCCGGCAGAGCCTGTTTGTGAAAGCGACGAGACCTTGTCTGGGTCTGAGTTGGAGAGGATATCCAATATGTCGACGTCCACATATGTTGGATCCGCAGGGGACATTTCTCCAAATCGGAAATCGATATTTGACGAGTCCAGCGACCATGCCCCTAGGAGGTCCGGAAAAACAGTCCTTTCGCCCTTACGACTGGTCCCCCACTGTGAAACACCTTCATCTCCAATGCATTCGTCTGCGACGAAATCACCCACCCGCAGGTTGGATCCCGGTGTATATGCAGGCTTCTCGTTCAATCCGTTGTTTTATGGCAATGCGACTCGGACGAGTCCAACATTTGAGGCAGAGGGTGGAGTAGAACGTAGATCCGTTGTGTCTTCACTCAAAACTTCCCCCATGGATCCTGAGCAACGCAAACATGGAAAAGCGAGGGTATTGGAACGCAGAGATCCGACTCCAAAGCGAGTACAATGGAGGTTTTGAGGAATATTCGCGGGTTGGATATTTGAGCCGATCGATGCGTGGCGCGCAAGTTGCATCCGCTTCATACATTCCTATTTTGTTCCTATTTATACAATCTATTATCTATCATATCTCACTTGTAAAACAACATTAACATACCTGTAGAACATTTTGATTTGTACACAATCCCACCAG
>JAHXRV010000199.1:0-20607 GCA_019904355.1 Psilocybe tampanensis | reverse complement strand
GTGAGTGCTTTGAGCAGGCTTTGGGAATAGCCTAGGGAACACCTGAAGATCTCTGGGAACACCTGGCGCTCCCTGGGAAAACTAGGTCTCATGTGACTTGGCTCTTGAAGTTACTTTTGACTCTGAGTCTCTAGCTTACCTAGAGCTTACCTAGAGATCTTTTGGTGCACATAAAGACTTCAGAGCAAAAAACCCTTTTTCCTGATGTCCTAACCATAATGGATAATCCAAACCTCGAATCAGCCCCTCTAACTCAGGCTGATATCACCATGCTTCGCTCGTTTTTAAGTCGACTTCCCGCACCTGCTGCATGTAAGTAGAAATGTCTCTCTTTTTTTTAAAAAAAAAGGCTTAGATTTGACTTTCTATGACGACAGTGCCATCCACACAACCTACACAACCCGCGCCATCCACACAACCTACACAACCCGTTCCTGCTGCATCTTTGGCATCGACTTTGGCATCTGCGGCATCGGTACCCCAGCAAATAACTCCCTATCAGCCCGCTCATCTTCGGAACGGCACTATGATAGACACCTCTGCAGGACATCCTATCCGTGGGGCACCATCCCAGTCGATTGTGAATCATCGAAACCCTACTCAATATCAAGGGATTCAAAGTCTTGGGACAGGAGTTACTAGGCAGATCGTTAACCAGGAACGCCTTGCATCAGCCACCGCAACAATTCCCCGTCAACCTGCACTTCAAGCAAGAACTGCTAGACGTGGTCGTCCGCGTGGATCGACAAATAACCACCCTCCAGGGTTATCAGCTTTAGCCCCGACTATGGAGAATGCAGTAGTGACACATGATGATGGATCGAGGACTCTGAAGATTCGTGTTAAGGTTTATCCACCCCCAGAGGTATGTATTTCTTTCAGTTTGATCAATGAGCCTCTTCTAACGTGCACCAGATCTCTAATTCAGAGTTGGTTTTATATACAAACTATGCCGACTCTTTCAATGCCGCTCTGGAGTCATATTTCTTAATCTACGAATACGAAATCGAACCATCTACCACCCTCGCCAGCCTTACAAACAAAATTGTTGACGACATGGCTTCTTGCCCTTTGGAATACAGGTTCTCCACTCGCTTTCCAGAGGGTATCGTTCGACACGAGGCACTTCCCATTCGGATCCTTGGTTTAACCAATCGCGGTCGCCCTCGACCAAGAACTGGTCAGGTCTATCTACAACGAACGGCAGTATCTGGAACTACCCAAATTTTGGAACTGTTTTCCAACAAGAACTTTTATGCAAACCCTCGTCTCTGTCTGGAGAACGATCGTTTTGTGCTTCATTTTGGTAAGCAACCTTTAAGCTCACTGTGTATATTATAAATCCATTGATTCTTGTTATGTTTTTAGTTGTTGTACACCATCCATTCTCCGCAAAGCTTCCTGATGGTGATACCATCGATACACGCCGTCACAACTGCATCTCTTATCGTATATATCGTCAATTTCCATATGATGGATATATCGCTCCTGCCGATTTAGAAGAAGCAGATCCTTATGGTACCTCAGGCGGTGAATCCAGTGAAGAAAGCACTGAGAGTGAATCTGAAGAATATAGCCCTACGCCTCGTCCAGCTGGTTTGGGTGCTGTTAGGGTGAGCTATTTTATTTCTCTCATATCATTTAACTTAATCTTAGTAAAATTACTACAGCAACCTCTTCGTCGACAAGTTCCAGCATCGTCTAGTGTAATCAGAAACCTCAGCGAGGGTTTGCTCTCTGCAACTGAGGCACGCCACGCTGCTCCCACTTCAATCCCTCAGGCCGCTCCCACTTCAATCTCTCAAGCCGGTCCTGCTTCGATCACTCAGGCCGTTCTTCAAATTCCTGCTGGATCATTAATCATATCTCGTTTTCTTCCATCCAGCATTTGGGACGATAACTGGACTCCACCACCAACTATGAACCGGATTGAAAACTTGATGACCATCGAAGATGTTGCTCGTTACGTATACGATACTGTCTCTCCTCACGGTCGGCTTTCAATTCGAGGAAAGAATGTCCAGGAGTTAGCGACTCGTTTTCAATCTGAAGTGGCTTTGGCCGCTTCTTCAAAAGATTTTAGCCGTCTTTTTTCTGCTGATAGAGAGTTTATAATGTGAGCCTTTCCTTTCTGTCTAATAAAAAAGTACTCAACCTATCTTTTCAAGCGAAAATGCTGATGGCAGTATTCGATCTTTGGGTGCAGGGGTAGAGGCTGAGGTTCTATACCTTACCTTGCATCAATTGCAAACTAATTCTGGCCAGTGGTTCCTTCCTCGTATCGACAACACAGCATCAATCGCTACGATGCACACATTTGCCTCTTCATCTTCCATCAGTACTGCAAGGCGTGAAGGGATGCGTGCGTTCGGTGCGCTTATGGCATTGTCACTAATCCATGGAATCCCACCCTTTCCTCTGTCGCCTTTGGTCCTTCAATGGATCATTCATGGTTGTGATTTGGAAGCTCTCCACTCCGATCTTATTTCCGAATGGCACCCTGAACTTTCTGCGACAATCAAGCGTTGGAAAGCTATTAGTTCGACAGGATCATTAGCTTCTTTCCAAGCCCACTTCAGCACCTGGCACGACACTTAGGTACAATTTTAATCCTCTTTTTCATTTATTTAATGCTCACTCTTTTTTGATCATATTAGATTGGACTATATCATATTCGTGATGAAGCAAGTCACCAAGCGCTTGCTGCAGAGATGCTTTATCGCGCAGTCATTGGCACGGAGCCTCCAGATCATCCAGAGATACAGGAATTTGTTGCAGGGTTTTGCCTTCCATGCCAGTCTTCAAACGGCTTTGATTTTATACATGTATGTTTTTTTTACTTTACAATCTTTAACTCAGTACAATACTGACTGTGTCATAGGTTTTAAAGTCCTTTTCTGGAGGCGTTGAGCTTTATCTAAGCCTTATATGGACGTCCCAGATCAAGTCTTTCAACGATCTTTCACCGTACATTCGTTACCGATTTACCCCTACCCCTCTTCTTGACCAAGCTTTTTCTCAACTTGGTGGCGAAGATATTACTCTTCAAGACATCCTTTCTCGATTCCTGAAATCATCTGGTGTTCCTTGCCCGAAACTCTTCGATGAGGCGAAAGCACATTTCAGTGAAGTCATCAACCTGGAGAAAATCGACAATCCTTCATTTCGACCAAGAATGTTTTGCTGGGCAGCAACTGGCTGTCCCTCCATAGTTTCAGATTCTGGTGATATCTTGGTATGTAACAGCTAATATTGTTCTAACAATAACACTCAAATTCTTTTTGCTGTTTAGGTATTTTTGGTAAACGACAACGATATCAACTATAGCCTCCCAGCCTCACGCGATGCGATGCTTCAAGAGGGAAGGATTTCATTCAAAACTTGCACCAGACAGGTTCGCATTCCAGCTTCTCATTTCGCAACGTTTTCGCTTGGAGACTATGGCCCTTCAATGGAACCAAAATCGATAGATGATGCCATCGATCATTGGCTTCTCTGCGAAATTCTCAATGCCATCGGTAGCCACTCTATGCTCTGAAGTTCATAGTTATCGACTCATCGTTTCTTTTCGGCTCTTACCAACGCTTTCATCTGTCCTCAATTCATCATCCTCATAGTCTTATCCGTTGTCTGATCGTCGTAGTCCTTCATTCTTCATCATTATCCTTCCTTCTCATCATACCCTAACCCTCCTTTAATACAAGGTCTTTTTTATTTAGTCTTGGTTCTTTCATTAGTTTAGTAGGTTTAGTTAGTTGGTTAGTAGTCAGTAGAATAGAGTAGAGTAGAAAACTTGAATAGAATATCATTTATTGCAACATCGTCACAGTACTGCTATTTAGTAAAGAAGATTTACCATTCCGACATCATCATTATCACCATCCTTCATCCCATTAACGATACCACTGCCACCGCTATCTATATCTCTGTCGTCGCTGGAGAAGAGTGGATGACATTCAACCAGGACGAAAATCACTTTGCAGAAAAACGGATCAGCCTATCATTGGACGAAAAAGACTTTGGAGAACGTACCCATATCGATTCCCATGCTGAAATCGTTGGGCATCAACTTCTTCGCGGTCTTAATGTCGATGTCGTGACAAGCAGCTGGAGAGGCTGGGTGAAAGCAGGGATGGTGAGAGGTGAGCTCTCCCCGGAAGAATGGCGGTAAGAGTTTCTCTTAACAGCCCCTCCCACCACCACCGCCCATCTCGCGCGATACCTCTCCATCACAACCACCTGAACCTTCTTCGTCTTTACCACCCGCCCATCTCGCCTGTATCTCCATCTCGACCTCAACGTCTACCTCAACGTCGACGAATACCAACACCGACACAGCAGCAGCATCAGACGGGGATGTCGATGTCGATGTCGTCTCTCGCGTCCGTGTCGTCTTATCTGCCATCTCGGTGTCGAGAAAGTCCTCACATTCACAGTCTCGTCACAATCGCAATCGCAATCGCATCCGCATTCGCATTCGCGGTCGATCTCAAGAGCGAACTCGGTGTCGATCTCGTATACGGGTTCGCTCTCGATGATGTCGATGTCGAGAAGATCCTCTGTCTCGGTCTCGGTGTCACAACAACAAGCAGCAGGCGGTGTTCCTTCTCCTGCTGGCGAAGGAGCTGTGGTTCCGACTTCTATTCCCATCCCGATTTCTCCTCCTGCAATCTTGCCCCCTGCCACAAGCACAGTCACCAATGCCAATGCAGATGCAAATGGAGCGACGACCACGACCACGACCACGACGACGCTCTCTCGCAGACCGAGCATGCTGATGCTATGTGCGCCGAGTCTACCGGGTTTGGGCGAGGGCGAGGAAGACGCAGTATTGGCTTCAAGTTCACCTGCACTTACGTCGGCGTCGGCGACAACGACAACGACACAGACACCAACGCACAGCCAGCAGCAGCAACTTCCGGCATCGCAGTTCCATCTTCCGACTGCGATGCAGCATGTCCGGAGATCCGAGTCGGTTTCTCAGATGCAGCAGCAGCAAATATCACCGCTCCCGCCCAACATGCCTACCCGAAGGTGTCGTGCGGGTTCGCTCTCTGCGTCTGTGGTCGTCGGTCAGGCTGTGGCTGGGAGCATATCTGGCCCTAGGCAGTATGTGGATGATGCCCTGGGCAGTATGTGGATGTATCATCAACTGGCGTCGTTCCGGCGAGTGCGAGTGCTACTGCGAGCTTGAGGGTGAGGTCGAGAGCGGGGTCGTTGAGTCTCGCTCAGACACTTGCGCAGAGTTTTGGAGTGAGTGCGGCGAGTATGTTGAGTTTCGAGGGTGGAAGTGGCAGCAGCGGTAGTGGAAGTGGAAGTGTGAGTCGGAATGTGGAGATGGGCTTGAAGGAGTAAGACGAGGAGGAGTGGAGAGGGCGATGATAATCGACCAGAGGAGGACGGAGAAGGCGCAGGTGTCCTGCAAAATGCGGTGTACATCGACTCTGAAGAAGTCAGAGAGAGGTTGGATAGGCTGCTTGGACGAGCGATGGAGAGAGTGTCGATGTCTACATGGAGTAGTTGTTGTCCTTGTGACAATCTCAGTGACAGCACTTGAGCATAGATAAGATTAGCACAGATAAGATATTAGAATGTTGTTAGCCTCTCTATTTTTTTGAAAAAAGAATGCCATTTACCAGAGAATAGTAAGACCGTCCGTACAAAACATCTTCATTGCCTGAACGAGCCATCGATGACCAAAAGTGAGGTAGGGTGGTCTGGTCTGAACTCGTCATATCTGTGACTTATGTGACATGGTGACATTGTTCACACAACGCGTTCAAGATTTTCAATGTTCAAACTTTCAACGTTCAACTCCTTACCATAGACCAGGAATCGTTCGAGCCCGGACATACACTGGTACCTATGGTAAGGAGGCTCTGTATCCTTAAGTCTCCTTTCCTGCAACAACCATAACCTCCCACTCTGATCCCTACCACCCTCGCGATCGTTTCCAACGTACAAAACCTCGATTGGTTCCAACGTACGACAGGTACAAAAACCTCGAACAGAATACTATGGCGTCAATGTCTTCTTCGCCCACAATCCACCTATCTATCATAACAAACGGGCTTCGTGAAATTTAATCAGTCTGTTGCTTTTCTTTTCTCAAAGTTTCTTTCACTGACCTAGTCCTTACAACAGATCATCTACAACCTGTAATAGACATCCTCTGCATCCTGCTGCTCTAGCCCTGCTGCTCTACCCTTTCGTCAACCACAACCGCAACCAATATGCCTGAGTTCCGTATAACCCCATCACCCAACACCGAAGACTGGAACGACAATGGAACCTCGTCTTTCATCTTTCATCGTTATCAGCCAACCCAACACTAGCCCTCAGCTTTGCTCATCCATGGTCAAATCGAACTTTCATAACGCGAATCGCTTCCCTTCTGAAGATCGCCTCTCTTTCGAGATTGCTTTCGACGACAGTATTCCATTTGGTGCCACAAATAGCTTGGTTGGGAAGTAGGCATCGAGGGTTGGGAAGTAGGCATCGAGGGTTCGAGGAAGAGGAGGCAAGATGTTCAGTCCTGATAAAGATGAACACTAAAAGGTATGTCCCACTGTTCAATACCTCTTTTGATAATTCCAAGTGTCTGATTTCATTTTGTTTGTTCGTTTTTTTTTCTTTTCTTTTTTCACCTAGGATCGTCCTCCTACCCTTCACCATATTGACTGTACTTGAGTATATACCAGTACTAGTTGTAATTCCTTAAGTTTAAGCCTCAATACCACCAGTCTTCCCAGCTTCACCAGCCTTCCCGTTACCCAGCTCAAGTAAGAACGTTCGGCCGGCGATCGGTAATACTTATAACCAAACACGGCTCCTGCAAGACACTTCTTGTACCGTCCATCGCAAGGCTTTGCTCTGTAAAACCAGCAAAATATAACTTTTCTTAGGGTTCAAGATTCCATCCAATGCTATTTCTCTGGTAACAAGGAAGTTTTCATCGTCGAAAGCACACACTAATATCTTATCAGTCCCAAGTTTTTCTTCCGGCCACAACCTGTTTTGGGTTATAACAACCGAAAATGTAAGCTTGTGTTCTTAGATCCGACGACCATCAAGACTTACTTGTTCTTCAAGCCACCTCAGTCTTACAACGAATTGGCCACACTTTACCCATTAGCCCTTAGTGCACGATACGCATTGCTTCGTATACATGAATAATGCCTGAAGCTCAAGTCAGCATAGGAATCGCGGGTAGACTTAACAAGGGCAAGGGCATGCCAGGTACTCTTTCTGCCGAGAACGAGCTGTGTATGTGTTTTAACCATAATGTTATTGATGTATTTAACACAAGATAATGACAGTTCGACTTGAAGTGGTGCCTATCACTCACTCGATCAAGAAGGGTACTATGATTGCCTGCCCTGCGTATACCTGGAATTCGCCTACCAACACTCCTGGATGGACCAGTTATGCACCCGATCATTGGATTGAAAGGGCAAAGAAATTGGGTTTAGGAGATTTGATGGCGATCGTCCCCTACGCACCTCTAATATGCCGATTCAGAGGAAAGCTAGGGTGTATAGCCGCAGGCCCGCATGCTCTCATTATATGCTACGCCATGGAGTCAAACGTCATCGGCATGCCTCTTACAATGTATCGGAAAATCACCGCTATCGACTATCCTGGCCCCAACCCAGATCGAGAACGCGCGACTAAGGAACTCCGTGTATTCCACATTCCAGACGATTTCACGATTCCTTTTTCATCACGCGAGAAAAGAACAATCAAAATTATTGCAGCGTTTGTTTCTGAACATTGGGCATGGGTTATCAATGACTTCAGCTCTCTTGTCATTACCCGTGTCTTCAGTCGTGACAAATATTGGACACCGGAGGATCTTTCTCCTGGAACGGAGGTAAGCCACGTCAAATCAAACTTATTCACGACTAAAGTGATGAATAGGAATGGTATACTCTGTGGGGAGGCATTAAAACAGGAGGACCCGATTGGATTCTGGAAAATTCACTGGCCAAAGAGCAGCTGAAAGAATGGAGGGAAAACATCATGAAAGAATACCGTCGAAAACATTTTCAGTCGACGTTGCAGAATTTTTTTGGGACTAGGTGAGTGGTTAAAAATGATCATCTATAGGTTATAGCTAATGAAATGCCAGCAATAGAGACCAGGATCTTGATGTTATTCTCAGTAATCCCTCCACTACCTACACTACTCTCTTCCGTCCGATTCTTCCAGAAATCTTATCAAACCGATTTAATTCCTTTGCTGGACTTGGGAAATATTCGGCAAACGATCTTCTCCACACTCTAATGATCTTCCCATTCACTCCTTCATACATCATATGCCAAGATGACGACTTATTCACTCAGTTTCAAGACGGCATTTTCAACTATCTTTCTCAGTTTGTGGAAAGCCATTATTTGGATCACGGTTCTTCGGTCCCCAATAGCGACAACCCCTTTTCATTCAATGAACATCTCAACAACGAATTTCTCAGTAAATGGGTTCGCGTATATCGACGATCAAAAGCTGTCGTCTCTATCCCAATGTACAATGAACTTCTGATGGGAGGATTACTTGATAAAGAACACACAATTGGTAAATAACAAACGCCTTGATAACTATGTTATGTTGAATATATGGATTTTAATAGGGTTGCCTTATGAATACGATCCGAAACAACTTTTGGATCCGGCGAAACGGAAATGGGTCTATCTTCCAGTTTATCGGTGTTTGGGACCAGAAGGTCACAACGCATACACTGTTATAAGAGCGCAACGTCCAGGAAATTGGGGATTAGATGTTAATATGGTATGTTAAACACAAATAATAGGAATGTGTGCTAAAGCTATAAAACATTAGGTTGAGATGGAGACGGACTTAAAAGAATTCTCTTTTGCAACATCAATTGGGCCATCGCAATTTCGAGTCCAAGTGTTAAATAGACCAAATTATAATGGAATTGAACCAGGAACCTTAGCAATTGGACGACCTAAGACGGTAAGTACAGTTTTCTGTGGACTTTTCTTCTTTATATTGAACTTTTATTTCCAGATCTATACAGGAAAAGCAGGACGACCACGTAAAGGACTGTCAAAAGTACGATTGAAGAGATATTCAGAAAATCACAAGGGTCGTACTACTATATATGATGATATTTTGTAACTCTGCAGAAACGGCTAAAAAATCGTTTGAACAGATAAAATACATCTGTATTGGGTCTTGCATCTGCTCGAGTCCACTCATCTTCTCGCCTCTCATCTCCTTCCCTATCTCGAAGGCATCTCATCTCCTTCCCTATCTCACACTTGCCTCTCATCTCCTTCCCTATCTCGAAGGCACATACATAATCGATGTTGGCGACAAACGTATCAACCCGTCTCGGCCTGGCTGCGGCTCTGAAGGATTGAAATCATACATAATCTTGAGATTCCTGCATTGATCGCGAAAGTGTGGAGTATGGCTGAGGTAAACATAGTGGTCGATGAACTCGCAAAGGGCGTCGGTAAGTCCTCGGTGAATATTTTCAAATTTTATGTCCAAGCCTCGCTTCATGACACCGAACTACATTCTTTTAGAAACTGACACTATACGATAGCAGAATGCAGTCTTACCAATGCGACGCAATGGTCCTCCCATGTTCGATGATAATCACCTGTTATCAAAGACTCTTTGAAGAGTTTTTGGAACATGTGCATTTCTTGATTGATTTGTTCGATTTTGCTGGAGGTACGGTCGTTTGGGTTGTCGTTAGGCATGTGTTGGTTTGGGTCAGAATTGTGATAGTGTCGTCGTCGTTCAACCAGTCCTTTAAACCTCATGTATTACACGTTTACCACCTTTCACCTCTTTCACCCCTTTCACCCCTTTCAATGTATCACTGTAATTTTCGTCAGGTACATCGCTGTAATTTATTAATCCATTTCTTTAATTTCTAATCATCATCTTGTACACCAGTGTATTTTTCACTAATACAACTTTACTGAATATTTAAAAAAAATTGATTCCAAAGGATCGAACTACTGCTAACGCTCTAACCCATGTATTGATTATCTCTTCATCGCCTCCTTCCCCTATAAGATGTCCAACCTCGTTCTCAAGTTCACCAATCTGTTGAATAGTGAGAGGATTTTCAGGTGAATTGAGCAATACCTCGTTCAATCGAGCAGGAGGCCCTACTTGTCCTACCCAAGACGTATTTTCTTCGACAATGGTATTAATGCCCCTATCCACAGACTGCAAAATTTCTTCGTTCTGTAAAGCCTCCCAATCCACTCCATAAATTTCCAACTCGTCGTTACTCATAACGTCGTTCAAAATACCAACTCCCCTCACTCCACATGTCAACATATCAAAGCTAAACATATCAATAGGGGAGCGATCTCGTTGTCCACGAATTTGAAGAGTATGTTGATTCCAAGATTCAGCGAAGAAAGCCAGAGCGCTATTGATCGAGCCGAGGAAAAGATAGTGAAGGAGCCATATATGACTTGGGTTATTGATGTCGAGGCCATGTTGTGCTTCAAGAAGAAGAAAGATAGCCGACCATGTTGCTCCAATTTGAGCAGTAATATCAACCCATAGTCGTTTGATTCTGACGTTATGGACGCTGCTATAAGTTTAAAGATCAATCAATTAGAAAAAAAAGTGAAAAATCATAGAATTTAGCCGTACCGTCCCCAGATATACGAGCCTCTTCGTAATCCTCTATTCTCTTCCATCCAAGTTGCTACACCTAGGTTTTCTGTTCCATGATCTCCTCGAACACGCAATGGTACTCCAAATATGTGAATAGCATCCAGAAAGAGATCAAGAACGGTATTGGAGCTATTGTTGTCACTGGCCCTTAAGCCAGTAATAAGCCTCGAATACCCATCTATAAATCCATGTATAACAATTCCATAGCGTATAAGCCCTTTGAAGGAAACAATTTTAAAACTCAAGTAGGAATTTAAAGTAATATTACTCACCGTGCTGTCCATCATGGTGCCATAACGAGTTAGGTCCTGGAACGCTATATACACGTCGACGAATTGTGATACGCTGAAATGTTCTCTGAATCGGGTCAATTCGAATAAGAGAAGATTGAATTCAATCACGAGAAATACGATGGCCGAGTTGTCGAAGCATCCCAGTTAACATGGTAATCCCTGCACGACGATAGTGGACTCTTAAACTTATTAAAAGTGTGTCGAGTTCTTCATCTGAAATTTGTGATATTCCTGAAGGTGGTTGTGTAGGAATTCGATAAGTTTGGAGTATAGATGGTTCTGGTTCTTCTGGCTCATTGTCAAAACTAGGGCCGACATTTTCAGTGTTGTTGATAGTGTCGATTGGAGTAGGAGGGACAAGAAAAGGGTCGTCGAAAGAATCGTTGTCGCTAGAATCGGTGGGTGAGTTGAAGGGGATTGGGAAAGGATTTTGGCCTGGCTGCGCGATCCCATATTGTAGAAGAGAATTTCTTACTACAGAAACTCCAACTCCTAGAAATCGAGCGATTCCGGTTGTAGATTGATGTTGGTATGCAAATTCCAAAAATTCTGGATCAATGACTATGCGAGGTCTTCCACGTCTGCCAGTATGTTCTATTCGGATAACAGATGGATGGCCAGAATGGGATTCGTTTATTAGATGTTCGTAACGGTTTCTGATGTCGTTCCTCATCAATGCGAGATTGTTGGATATAGTATCTCTTTCAATATCATCAAAAATCAGCTGATGCTAAAGAAAGTTTTGTTATTTCATGCAATTCCATATATAATTTATACATACTTGTTGAAAGAGAGAGGAGTACTCGTCAATATCATCGCCAAGTCTTGAAACAACAACAAGATCGGCAGAACTCGTTGAAGAGGTTACTTCGATTACTTGAGATTCAATACGTTGATAATGGATTCTGAAGGCATCAATTAAAGTAGGTTCATTGGACATTAAGAAAAACGTTGGGGGTTAAGGTAATAGGTCGTTTGGGATGAGTTCAAGTACAGCGGTCCCTTGTAGCGACCGCGGCTCTCACAACATAACGAAATGAATGTGACAAACATTCTCATTTATTTGTGACAATTGTGACAGTTCTCTTTCTCTTTCTCTTTCTCTATACTACGTGGCTTTAGTGGAAAATATGAACAGCATCCCAGACAATTCTATGCTCACATATCTCTTATCTGGTATTTACCTTCTATTTTCTTCATTTATCAACTCACACTAATTATTTAAAAGCAATTTCGGATATAGAGACCGCCACAGCGGCACCTATAACTACCCCAGAATCTGTCCCAGGACTTGCGGGACCGACATGGCCTCTTATAGAATTTGCGGGACATATGGCACCTTTCCAAAGCAGAGACGTTACTTGCAGCTGCACGCTATTTTATATGGTCAACAACGAAACGATCGACTCACATATTTTGCCCAAACTGTCAATTAATTCTCAATTCCTCAATACCTCATATGAAGGAATTATGTCCATTCGCCTAAGCTCGTTACTTTTCACTATTCGTGAAGGAGCGCATTTATCTTCACTTCCACCAACCTTTCAAAATATTCTGGACGACAAATTCCACCCTATATATGACGTTGCAACTCTACGATTACCAGACTTCACCGGTACCTATCAAAACCTAGCAAATACTGCTTATAGATTTCTCGGTAATCTAAGCCAAACCCCTTTTGTTTTGGAGCGCATGGTTTCTCAGGACATCGATTCGACTAAGGATGTTTAGGGCTGCCACCCGAAACCGTGTCCGCCGGCAGACGGCATGCCGGACCCGGCTGAAGGTGCCGAACCGATCCAAGGTTCAACCTTGCCTTACACGGTACCGACATTACCGGCCGTCTACCCGTCATGGCAATGACAAAACGGCCGTCGACGGCCGCCGACGGGTTCGGCCATTCATCTGGAATTTGTTGTGAAGGTTCCTTTGTAAAGTCTTCAATGTATCGTAGTTACAATAAATTATATTGGTGCTGAATCGTGAATGTGTTAAAAATCAAAAATCGTTGGTTCAGATTGGATCACATGGGGTCGTTCAAGCTGAGTTTCAAAAAATTCAACAAGATCAACAAGACTATCATTTTCTATCTCTTTGATCAACAACGTTCGACGCGGGCGTTCAACGCGGTAATACGTTGAACACCCACTCAGTCTCTTGTGTTTACAAGCCTCGAAGGCTCTCTTTCATGCTCAATGGATCTCATACCAAAAGATCTCGCTTCGAAGAATTACAACCCGACCTGACTAGCCCCATACCCTCCTCGCACAATGGCGACCTGCTCATATTGCGCCCAGCATTGCCAGCGCCGTTTGGAGGGCATCGACGGGACTCCATGGGAGGCGGCGCGCTTTGGTATCGGTGTCTTCGAGGCCAGGAGAATGTAGGCTAGAGGGAGAATGGTGAGTAACGGGTCGGGCATCCTTCTCGTCGCCGTTGAACTGACCTCTATTCAGTGTTTCAACACTTCCTCATCCTCGTCGTCACATTACTCACTTGGAGGTGGAGACGACATTTGGTCCTCGCTGTCACACAACGGCAACCTGCTCATATGAGGTCCAGCATCACAGCCCGTTCGTCGAGAGGCGCACTTCGATCTCGACGTCTTCGGTGCCAGGAGAATGGAAGCTAGGGTTCGAATGGTGAGTAATAGGCCTGTATATCATTCTCGTTTCTGTGAACTCACCTATTTCCAGCGATTCAATGCCTCGTCATCGTTACACCCTCAATCGACACCGTACCTCAACATTGGATGAGCAAAATATTGCGATGAAAACACGACCGTCAATAGTGATGGGCACGGGTGACCCGCGGCCGGCGTGAGCCCCACCCGCCACCCGACCCGTCAAAAACCCGGCCCGCCCTTGACGGGTCAGGTACCCGTAACCGCGGGGGCGGGTCCCCTCACAAACCCGCCGGGTACGGGTTCCCTGCGGGTTTTTCGTGTGGGATTAGGCCAATCTATAGTAAAATAGTATGAGAACATTAATTTATATCACTAGCTTCATTAAAAGTCACTTACCTATGTTGAAGACAGTCTGAAATCGTTGAAATGGTTGACACGTCACATTGTTGCACGACTGAGCGGAGTTTGAATTGGCTTCGGACGATTCCGGCGATGAAACTCGTCCGTTTAGACTGCCATTTAAACACTTTTGAATGTTCTTGATAGTGAATTTTAAGCATAGAAATAGTATATTTCATTAAGTCGAACATAAATTCAAAAAAATTGAAGTTATATATGACGTGTAGACCCGCCAAAAAGTCGCGGGTTTGGTGAGGGTCAACTTGAGGTCACCCGAGCCCCCACCCGCCGGCACCCGTACCCGTGGACCCGGCGGGTTTGTCACACCCGTGACCATCACTAACCGTCAACCAAGTCGTCGTAGGGCTCGGAGTAGACACTCACCAACACTTCAGCACCACGGAGAAAGAGGGTTGGCGATCGCCAGCGAGGAGTCGTCGTCGTGAAAGGAGGACACTACTCACTTGCAGGTGGAGATGTTGTCGCGACGTCGAGTCAAAGAGCGGGGACTTGGGCAAGGCGAATAACTGGGGATTTGGGGATCGAGGTGAGTGATGGCCTATATACTCCTTGTCGTTGGTGGACTCCCCTGTCTCCAGTGACTTAGCACTCGTCATTGTCGTCGTACCCAGAATTCAACACTTAGTTTTATTTCCCGTTATTGGTATCTCTTTTTGCAATAATTACATTTTGTCCATATCAAACCGTGTTTCGGCCGGCCGGTATGTACCCGTGCCCGACCCGATTACTGAAGTTTCATAGAGGGAGCCGGCACGGGCAGGACTGGTTCTCACCCGGCATTGACCCGTTTTCAGACGGCCGGTGCCGTACCCGGGGCGGTTGGCAGCCCTAAGGATGTTATCGCTATTGGTTCCTATGCTCAGGAAACCACAGTTATGAAAGCATATATGGATACTTGTGCTCCATTTGGCATCCAACGTACCACCCACTTCATCATTATCTTCTCTCCGACAACTTTTTCTTCCTCATCTCCCTTGAATTTGATCCCTTCGCCAAATGTCGCTTCGCCAAACGCCGCTTCACCAAACGCCGCTTCGCCAAACGCCGCTTCGCCAGCCGCTTCGCCAAACGTCCCTTCCCCAAATACTATACCAAATGATGTTGATGAGCATCCAAACGAAACATCATCTATTCATGCACCAACTCTACAATCTAAAGGAATGACTCCTGCGGAAATCGAAGGATTTTTATTGCAAAATGGGATGACTCCTGAGCAAATCAAATTAGCGCGTTACAACAGCAACACGAAGAAATCGCTTTATTTTATGGTTCAGAACTTTAGAATGTTTCAAAACGTTGTTGAACTCTTAGGCTATCGTCCAGGAAAATTACCACTATTCCATAAAGACGATCGCTTATTCTCTATTGCGGAACATTTCAATTGGAAATATCATACATTCATTCATAAATTCAAATGGTATAGCTTCGCAGAAGAAATGGCAGGAATGACTTGGAATGTAAATGATAGTATGTCATTTCTCTCTTTTTATGATGTTTTTACTGACTATGATAATATAGGGCCCTTAACCGATGAAGAATCAGAATTCAAACGAATCTGGAAATTATCCAAGTATTTTTTCGGACCAGGTGGATTTCTTGCAACAGGCAATCCACCATCCCTCAAAAATGCTACTACAGCCATCGAAGTTCAAGCTGCTAAGCTAACTCAAACAGACTTAAATTCTGCGGAAACTCAATCAGGCCAAATTAGAAGGTATTTGACTTTTTAAAACATTACTGTCATTACCTTTAGGCTTTATTTCCCAATATCCCAATATTCCATCCATCCCAAACTCAATAGATCATCCCATTACCTATCAGATTCTTCAATCTCAACATCGATATATATCCCATTAGCTACTTCAAGTTTCAACTCTCCATTCAAGTCCATAGATCGTCCCATTACATTCATCGACTCAATAGATCATCCCATTAATTATAAACAACTAGTTACAATTCTTGTTCAATATCAACATCATTTTATGATAGATCGTGCGATTACCGAGTCCAATAAAGGCGGTGATAAGGATGATGTTGAAGAAGAAAGAACACTTTCATCTGTCCATCAAATCCATGACAATAAAGGTAGACGTCTAGATGTATGAGGAGTAGGTCTCCTGATCTTCTTTGTCTTCAGTGATATAGCCATCAAGGACTGGAATTCAAAATGTTTAAATGAAGACAGTATAAGTGACCGAACGACTTACCTTGTAGATGTAAGAGGAGTAGGTCTCCTTTCTGACCTTCTTTCTCTTTACCATAGTGATCAATGGGCGAGCGAGGAGAGCGAGCGAGGGCACCATCTTGGAGACGTAGAGAACGAGAGGACCAGCGGGTCGCAATCGCGGATAACGATAGCAGACTCATCGTCCATGGGACCTTCGTACAGGGTCTCAACATGGTAACGCTGGGCGGTGGCCGGGGAAGGAAGGTTAATGACCATCATCTCCAACTGCAAGAGAGAGTCACCAGCGGGCAAGAACTTGCGCATATGACCTTGAGGAGGGCTTTGCCTTCAAAATCACGCTCATCTTGGGCGAGTTTGACGTCGAGTTTCTCGAGCATGGGGCCAATGGCGTCCTTTTTGAAGTTCATGATGGCATCGAAGATCTTGAAGATAGGGTCAAGAACAAAGCTGTTGAAGGCGCGGTCAAGAGCCTTGCCGTTGGCGTTAGTTCCGACTGTCGTCCATTTTTGGGTGGGGTTGAAGTAGTTGTCGCCCCAGAGCTTGGTCATCTTCTTGGCGTATCGTGCAGCGAATTGACGGAGAGTGAAACCCCATCTGTGGAGACCTGAACCGAAAGCAACAGTTCCCTTGTCGGGAGTGAGCGAACAAGGAGTGGCGGGGAGTGGGCGTAGATTGTGCGCACAGTTATTGTTGACTAAAGAGTTGAGATATCAGTCTTGGTTGTGATTAGTAGAACAGGAAAACAAAAATGTACCTTTGTAGATGTAAGAGGAGTAGGTCTCCTTTCTGACCTTCTTTCTCTTTACCGTAGCGATCAATGGGCGAACGAGGAGTGGGCGCAGATTGGGTGAACGAGGAGTGGGCGTAGATTGTGCGCACAGATATTGTTGACTACGGAGTTGAGATATCAGTCTTGGTTGTGATTAGAACAGGAAAACAAAAATGTACCTTTGTAGATGTAAGAGGAGTAGGTCTCCTTTCTGACCTTCTTTCTCTTCGTCTTTGCCTTTTGCATATACCTGTCGAACTGGAATTTTGAAACTTTTGACTCATTAGTCGAGTAAGTAATCAAGGAACTTCCCTTGTAGATGTAAGAGGAGTAGGTCTCCTTTCTGACCTTCTTTCTCTTCTTCTTTGCCTTCAGTGAGTCGAACTGGAATTTGAAACATTTGAATCGTGACTGGAATAAGTGATCGAAGAACATACCTTGTAGATGTATGAGGAGTAGGTCTCCTTTCTGACCTTCTTTCTCTTCTCCTGAGTCTCATCAACAGAGAAGGGGCATGGAATGAGTCACGATCTGGACAACATGGTTGCCCGTGGTAGCTGGAGAAGATAGAGACAGAGAACAGAGGTGTTTGGTGAGGAAGGTTGATCCAGAATAGCTGCCAGAGTACAGTGGCGGCAGAACGACAGCGCTGTTGCTCCAGAGCTCTACGTTTCTTGATCTTTTTTGAGGAGCAGGTACCGCTAACGCCGGACTTGGGTCCGCTTTCGAAGAGGGTGGATCCTGATGAGTGGCCTTGAGCGGCCCGCTGCTCCCTCCATTTGCTCCCTGAATTGACCGAGCTGGGTACACCAGAGCCAGAGGACCCACCGGAACCTAGCATGGCAGATCGTCGCGGCTGTGGCAGTAGACAAACCTCCGGTGGTCAAGATATGCGGCGACGATATTGGCAAGATGGTTGAGAAGGTCGGAATGATGGAAATAGAAATGCTCGGTTTCGAGATAAAGGTGAATGAGAATATGATGGACGAAGCGCTGGCAACAGGAGTGGTCGAGGGGGTGTTCGCCTGTGGGGCGGAGCTTGTCGAGGGGGTGTTAGACGAATGTCGAGGGGGGTGTTAGACGACGGGTGCTGCTAATGGCCTAGGTCTGCCCTGGGGTGACATCTGAGCCCGTGGCGGTGGGTGTGGGTGTAGATAGGGGAGATAAGAGGAGGGGTGACATTATCAACGAAGATAGTTGCCTTCTTGCCGAATGGTTGGACTGGGTTGTTTCCAGGAAGTTTCAAGAGTGTTCCAGTAGCTGTGGGCAAAAATCTCGTTAAGTATCTATCGTCGAGTGGGTGAGTTAAACTCACTCCGCTCGCTCGTCGATGGCCTTGGTGATACGGCAATTCTTTCCTTGGTTCGAGTCGTTAAATGCCATGATTGACGCAGTATATAGGCTGTTTTGATAGATTGGAAAGGGTTTTCTGATTTGTCATCAGGAGACAATTTCGCTCACGGTTATATTAGTCAAAATAGGCAACTTGCCTAATGGAGTAGAAGGTAAAAATAAATGTACTCCTTACTTCGTATTTATATTTTGTGGTATGTACCGATGTGCTACAGTATACACTGTAAAGACCACAAAACCTGCCAAAAACTATGAACCAGAATTATTTTACCACATCATTCAGGATTTATCTACGAAAAAACCACAACTTATAAATAGGGTTGCTGACAAAACCACATACGACGCCCAACAAACCAGAAAGCTGGCCTGAAGACATCAACACCCAATTTCTTATTGGCTTAATTGGTAAGTTGACAAGGTTGGTGGTTGCTTGTACTATATAGGATCAGTAGAAATTGTACTGAGTATGTACTATGATCAGGCAATTTTGTACTGACTACGTAATAAAACCAGGCACTTAAGTACTGACTACGATGGTCAACCTGGGTGTTCGAATAAAAAACGGCAAATAATGTCATAGTTAAAATTGCTGGCCAAGGTCCAAACGATGGTCAACGGTTGCGAACAAGGTTGTTCTGGGGATGTACGAGCTCGGTTGGAGGCCACGTAGTCAACCCGTAGTATCGTCTCAAGAGGTTGCAAGTCCATTAAGTATGCCCGATTGGGCTTGGGCTTGGGTTGGTTATGTTGTGAAAGAAGTGGTCTACTATATATTATGACGGTTTGTTTCGACAATTATTCGAGCACCTTGGATTTGATGTTTTCAATGTCTAGACGTGTCAGGGAAGCAAGGATTTTGTGTGAGAGCCGAGTTTTTGGACGTGATCATGACCAATGCGAGGGCGTGATTTGTCCTTGTTGCGTTCTGGGCTTGAAAACTGCTTTCCAATTTAGTACATACACAAGTCCGAAACCCGGGTATCCGGAGGTCATGTGATGCCTTGAAGATTCCAGACAACTCATCGAGTTGGGCAGTACGCCTGTCTAAGAGAGAAATTAATTAGTGAATATTCTCCTTATCAATGTAATATGTATCCTTTAATATATATCCTTCAGAAAGTTCAAGAAATTATTGCAGGGAACTCTACAAACGGATTCCGGAAGGCGGAATGATGCCGTCAAGCCGACGGAAGATGGTCACCTAAAATTAGAACAACGGTGTTGGTGTAAACCTAGGGCCTGAAACTTGGATCTGGAATAGAAAATCCAGAGCGCAGATTGTTTGGAAATTCAAAGATCCACCATAATTTTATTAGGATTTATTATATCGAGCTATAAAACCTGTGAGAGCGCCTACAAATCTGAACAAATCCACGCTAACTTATGATCCTCGAATATTTGTCGAAAACGGCAGTCATAAGGACCACTTGACCCAGGCTTTACTGTGACCCCAGCTAATGTTACGCATTCTCAAAGCCATTGACAATCTCCGAGCACCTGGACCTACAGCTGTGTCCTCAGTGGAAATGTCAAAGGTTTATCGACGTGGTACTAACTGGCCGGGATTTCCTGGCCTGCGGTATCTCATAATCTTGTTGGCCTATTTCGTTGACCTGCACCATGGAATAATTCTAACAGCGGTGTTAGCGGTGACTCCTATAGCGATGTTGGGTACTCAACTTACCTTCGCCGCGTCGCTCCACCGGATGTGTCTAATCCTTTGGGTATCAAGTTTCCTGGAATCACATTCAATGAAGAGGGGCTCCCAAACTGGGTAGGGCATCTCATCACAAAGTATTCACCCGGTCCCCGCTTCGATCCTTCGCGAGAGGAAGATCAGGATCCGCGACTCAAAGAATCGCCTCTACTTGTCTACGACTATGCCACTGGAGGTAGGACTGTAGAGGGGGTCAAATATCAAGTCGATAGTATGTTTATTCCCTCCATGGGACAAAATACTTCCTGGAACGCATCGAACTCCTTGTTTGGTCAGTCTTGCAACTTCATCCACCTCTCGGATTTCCACCTAACATGGATTTTAGTAACTTGGGTTGGAATCAACGATTGCGGGTACGTTCAAATGGGGTTAACAGCTATATACTCAATCTACTGATCCATGAATGATATATACAGTATGCGCAGGGATCCCAACAAGGCGATCCCAACTCTGATGTCAACTCAGGAAGCGCTCTATGAAGCAGGCGCTCGTAATTTTTTATTCGTGGATGTCCCACCAGTACATCGAAGCCCTGCCAGTGGGTCATCGTTTCTGCAAATCGTGGGG